>PJEM01009876.1:0-67304 GCA_004023845.1 Helogale parvula | reverse complement strand
CTCTGTGTCCCGGGGCATCAATGATGGTCACATAGTACTTGCTGGTCTCAAATTTCCACAGGGAGATATCAATGGTGATACCACGTTCACGTTCGGCTTTCAGTTTATCCAAGACCCAGGCATACTTGAAGGAGCCCTTTCCCATCTCAGCAGCCTCCTTCTCAAATTTTTCGATAGTTCTTTTGTCGATCCCACCACAATTGTAGATGAGATGTCCAGTAGTGGTAGACTTGCCAGAATCTACGTGTCCAATGACGACGATGTTGATGTGAGTCTTTTCCTTTCCCATTTTGGTTTAGGTTTAGCGGTGGTTTTCACGACACCTGTGCTCTGGCGGCAAACCCGTTGCGAAAAAGCCGTAATGACTTTTATCCTTAATTTTGTTAACATAGTACATATCACATTTGACGGATTGGTGGACATTGAGCCAACCTTGCATCCCTAGAGCAAATCTGACTCGATCATGATGTATGATCTTTTTAAAGTATTGCTGAATTCTGTTTGCTAATTTTTGTTGGGGATTTTTACATCTGTGTTCATAAGGTACGTTAGCCTGTACCTTTTTTTCTTCTGGTATCCTTGTTGGTTTTGGTACCAGAGTAATGCTGGCTTCATAAAATAAGTTTAGTAGGATTACCTCCTCTTCTATTTTTGGTTGATTTTGAAAAGGATTGGTATTAATTCTTTTTTAATGTTTGGTAGAAATCAACAGTGAAGCTGTCTGGTCCTGGACTTTTGTTTGTTGGGAGGTTTTTGATTACTGATTCAGTCTCCTTACTAGTAATCAGTCTGTTCAGAGTTTCTGTTTAATCATGATGCAGTCTTGGTAGGCTGTATGTTTCTAGGAAGTTACTCATTTGTTCTAGCATGTCCAGTTTGTTGGTGTATGATTATTCATACTAATCTGTTAAGATCCTTTATATTTCTGTAGTATCAGTTGTAACATCTCTTTCATTTCTGATTTTAGTTGAGTCCTTTCTTTTTTTGGTTAGTCTGAATAAAGCTTTATCCATTTTATCTTTTCAAAGAATCAGCTCTTAGTTTTATCAGTTTTTTTCTATTATCTTTTTAATTATCTTTATAATTTCTTAATCCTTTATTTCTACTCTAATCTTTGTTATTCCCTTACATCTACCAACTCTGGGCTGTATTCTCTTTTTTCTAGTTTTTGAGGTGTAAAGTTAGATTGTTTGAGACCTTTCTTATTACTTGAAGTAGACATGTATCACTGTGAACTTCCCTCTTAGAACTGCTTTTGCTAAGGGGCACCTGGATGGCTCAGTTAAGCAACCTCCTTCGGCTCAGGTCATGATCTCATGGTCTGTGAGTTCGAGTCCCATGTTGGGTTCTGTGCTGACAGCTCAGAGCTTGGAAGTTGTCTTGGATTCTGTATCCCTCTCTCTCTCTCCGCCCCTCCCCTGCTTGCTCTCTCTCTCTCTCCCTAAAAAAAATAAAACATTAAAAAAATTTTTTTAAGAACTGCTTTTGCCACATCCCCAAAATTTTAGTGTTATAATTGTATTTTTGTTTGTTTCAGGATATTTTTTGACTTTGTAAAATTTTGTTAGGGTGACTGGCTGGTTCAATTGGTAGAGCATGCAACTCTTTTTTTTCTTTTTTTTTTTTTTTTTGAGAGACAGAGAGAGACAGCACAAGCAGGGGAGGGTCAGAGAGAGAGGGAAACACAGAATCTGAAGCAGGCTCCAGGCTCTGAGCTAGCTGTCAGCACAGAGCCCGATGCAGGGCTCAAAGCCACAAACTGTGAAATCATGACCTGAGCTGAAGCCAGATGCTTAACCAACTGAGCCACCCAGGCACCCCGAGCATGCAACTCTTAATCTCAGGGTCCTGTGTTCAAGCCTTACTTTCATTGGGGAGCCTAGTTTTATATTGCTTTAGTTGGAAAAGATGCTTGATAAGATTTCAGTCCTCTAAGGCTTGTTCGTGGTCAACATATGATCTATTCTAGAGAATGTTTTCTGTGCACTTGATAAGAATGTGTATTCTGTTGCTTTTGGAGGGAATGTTTGTATATACAATTAAGTCCATCTGATCTGACATGTCATTTAAGGCTGATGTTTACCTATTGATTTTCTGTTTGGATGATCTGTTCATTGGTGTAAGTGAGGTATTAAAGTTCCCTGCTATTATTGTATTACTATTTCTCCATTTAGGTCTGTTAATATTTGCTTTATATATTTAGGTGCTCCTATAAATATTTACAAATGTTATATGCTCTTACTGGATTGGCCCCTTAATCATCATGTAATGCCCTTATTTGTCTCTTATTATAGTCTTTGTTTTAAAATTGATTTTATCTAGGGTGTCTGGGTGGCTCAGTCGATTCAGTGTCCAACTCTTGATTTCAGTTCGGGTCATGATCTCATGGTTTGTGAGATTAGGCTCCACATCTGGCTCTGTGCTGACAATGTGGAGCCTATTTGGTATTCTCTCTCCTCTCTTTCTGCCCCTCCCCTGCTCATGTTCTCTCTTTCTCAAAATAAATAAAAAACATTAAAAAGTAAATAAAATTGATTTTGTTAGATATATATATATAGCTACCCCAGCTTTCTTTTGGTTTCTTCTGTTTATTTTTTTAATGTTTATTCATTTTTGGAAGAGAGAGACAGCATGAGTGGGTAAGGGGCAGAGAGAGAAGGAGACACAGAACTTGAAGCAGGCTCTGAGCTGTCAGCACAGAGCCCGATGTGGGGCTTGAACCCATGAACCGTGAGATCGTGATCTGAGCTAAAGTCAGATGCGTAACCGACTGAGCCAGCCAGGTGTCCCTCTTTTTTTTTTTTTTAAACATTTATTTCTTTATTTTTGAGAGAGAGAGAGAGAGAGAGAGCAAGCACGTACAAGCAGGAGAGGGGAAAGAGACAGAGGGAGACACAGAATCTGAAGCAGGCTCCAGGCTCTGAGCTGTTAGCTCAGAACCCTATGCAGGGCTTGAATCCATGAACCACAAGATCATGACCTGAGCCTAACTCAGACACTTAACTTATTGAGTCACCTAAGAACCATCTTTTGGTTTCTTTTTGCATGGAATATCTTTTTCCATGCCTTTACTTTCAGTATGTCATTACATCTGAAGTGAGTCTCTTATAGGCAGCATATAGATTTTTTTTATGTTTTATTTTTATTTTTGATGGGGGTGGGGAGGGGAGAGAGGCAGAGACAGAGGGGAGACAGAATCTGAAGGAGGCTCCGGCTCCGAGCTGTCACAGAGAGCTTGACACAGGGACTTGAACTCATGAGCTGTGGGATCATGACCTGAGCCCAAGTAGGATACTTAACTGACTGAACCACCCAGGCACTCAGGTCCCGGGTCTTGTTTTTTTTTTTTTTTTTTTAAGTAAGCTCTGTGTATAAACAACACTGTGCTAGAACTCACAACCCTGAGATTGAGGCACATGCTCTACCATCTGAGCCAGCCAGCTGCCCCACCATTCTATGTCTTTTGATTGGAGAATTTAGTTCATTTACAGTAAAAGTACTGGGCTTCTGGGTGGTTCAGTCATTAAGCATCTGACTTTGGTTCAGGTCATGATCTCACAGTTCATGAGTTTGATTCCCGCTTTGGGTGAGCTCAAGCCCCGCTTTCGGTAAGCCCTCTTCTCTCTTCCCCTCTCTTTCCTCTCACTTGTGCCCTCTCTCTCAGAAAAGAAAAAAAATGCAGTTTAAGTAATTAGTGTTAGGTATATACTTGCTGCCATAGTGTTCATTGTTTTCTGGGTGTTTTTGTAGATTCTTTGTGTTCTCTTGCTCTCTTCCTTTGTGGTTTGATGACTTTCTTTAGTGTTATGCTTCTATTTCATCTTTTGTGTGTTTACTGTGAACTTTTGTTTTGGGTTTACCATGTTTACATATAACAGTTTATATCCATCTGATTTAAGTCAGTAACAACTTCCCATTCCCTTTTTCTTTTAACTTTTTAAAGTTTATTTATTTATTTTGGGAGAGAGAGGGAGCATGCAAACAGGGGAGGGGCAGAGAGAGAGAGGGTGAGAGAATCCCAAATCCGCAAGGAGCCAGACTCAATCCCACAAACTGCGAGATCATGTCCTGAACCAAAATCAAGAGTCAGATGCTTAACTACCTGAGCCACCCAGGTGCCCTAAGTTTGATCCTATTCTAAATCTCAACATTCTAAGTTCCCTTTGCTACATTTTATGTATATTTTAAGGCTTTTGACATGTTACCAAATTGCATTTATTAATAGGCTGTATGCTTATACATACCATCCCAAAGCTGAGCTCCACTTTATTTTGTATATGAAGCTAAAACACAGGTACTATTTTAAAGGCACTTGTTATTACATTATTAAGTATTATTACTACTGTGTGAACTGGTGAGTCCCATTAAATTCTGTAAATATAACAGCTCAGAGAAATAGGACCTAGTACAATGCTTAGCCTAAAGTAGAAATTTTGTCAGAACATTTTCCATTGGTGCAGCAAGGTACTAATTATATGCTTCTGGACAAGAAAGTAATGGTAATGTGCAGATGTGTTAGGTTGTTGGGATAGGGGGGTGGTGGTTCCTCAGCTCCAGGTTTCTTTATGTTGCTTTTACGGTAGCATTCATTAATCTGCTCTCTGATAGGCCCCTCAGAAAATTTCCCCCAGCAGGTAAAGCTAAAACCCGTTCTTCTAGTTGAAAATAATCTTATTGAACTTCTTACGGAAAAACAAGTATCTATTACATTTGTGGTATCTGTGATCTTGAGCTAGCCCTACCTGTAAACCAAATATACTCATTTCTTTGAGTGAAATTTCATTTCTTTAATCTAAATATGAAGACAAATCTCTAGAGCTTAAATATAAATTTGGTTATATCGCCCAGTTTTTCTTCCCTGGTTCTTTTAGTGTTTGGTGGAAATCCTTTCTGAAAGCCATGTTTTTAAATGGTTTGTGCAGTCGTTTCCCTTGTAGGCATCAGAATTACTTTTCTTTGTATTCTAAATTTTCTCCAGTGAGTTTATGCTGTTTTCATAAGATATATCTTAATCAGGAGTTCCTACAGTCCCCTCCTCAGGTTCAGTAATTTGCTAGAGTAGCTCACAGAACTCAGGAAAACCGTTTACATTACCAGTGTATCATAAAGACTGCAACCCAAGATCAGCCAAATAGAAAGGGTGCACAGGGCAAGATATGTGGTGGAAGGGTGTGGAGTAGCCCTGTTTTCTCTGAATGTGCCACTTTCCCAGCACCTTGATGTATTTGCCCATCAGGAAGCTTTCTGAAACCCCTTGTTGAGAGTTTTGGAGATTCCATTCTGTAGGCAAGAATGATGGAATCATTGGCCATTGGTGATAAAGTTGATCTCCAGCCCCTTTCCTGTCTGGACTTTAGGGAGTGGAGCCGGAAGTTCCAACTCTCTAATTATATGGTCAAACTCTGGCAACCAGACACCATCCTGAAACCTCTAGAGGTCCTCCAGGGTCACTTCATTAGCATAAACCCAGGTTTAGTTGAAACATTTATTAATAATAACAAAATGACATTTCTTTCCTGTCTTTCAGGAAGTTCCAAGAGTTTTAGGATTTCTGTGGTAGGGACTGGAATGAAGACCAAATACATATTTCTTTTTTTGAGGGGGGGGCGGTGGCAGAGGGAAAGGGAGAGAAAGAATTTAAGCAAGTTCCACACCCAGCATGGAGCCCAGTGCAGTGCTCAGTATCACAACCGTTAGATCACAACCTGAGCTGAAATCAAGAGTCAGGACGCTTAGCCAGCTGAGCCACCCAGGTGCCCCTATATTTCTTATTATATCATAATACTCATGGTACCTCCCATGGTTTGTTGCATGTATTTAAGGTGATTAAATTGAATATGCTACATGATTCTTTATATTGAGCTAAACTCTACTTCATTGTGGTGTCCACCCATAGTTCTGCTCTCTAGAGCAGTAGAGAGCAAGTCTGCTCACTCTTCTGTAAGACTGCCTTTTAGATTAAGTGTTATATGGAAACCAGCTCTACCACTAACTTAATTCTGGAGTAAATCAACTTGAAACAAGTAGCTATACGGTGAAGATAATGTAATTATTCCACACAGCCCCCAAATTGCAGAGTTAAAGCCTCCTGGTGCTAATGCACCATTTTCACTGTTGTTCTATTTCTGCTTTTCCACTGGAAGCCTATGTGTAAGTTTGTAGAGATGATCCCTTGGGATCTACCAGCTTGCAGAGCATCCCTCTCTACTCTTTCATCTTCCTGGTGTCCGGTTAAGTTCATAGCTTCACTCTGAATATTCCATTTGCCAAGCTATTTAATACATTTGCTTGTAACTAAAGACTGAAACATTAAAGCAGAATACAGCAGTATTTTGATACACAGAGTCCTTTTACATATTTTGATTTTCATCTTTCCAGACCATACAGTAAAAGTATTTACTCTCTTAAGGCAAATAATTTCCAGGCAGTTAGGGAACAGATTTTATATCTCCCATGTGGTTGTGCCCCTTAGTATTTGTAACTGCCAAAGAGTTATCATAATAAAAACCCCAGTAACCAGAGCCTACTCACCTCTCTATACTGACTTTAAAATTGCTGCTCCTTGGGCGGCTCCGACTGGCTGGCTCAGTCGGAAGAGCATATGAGTCTTGATCTTGAGGTAGTGAGTTCAAGCCCATGTTGGGTGTAGAGGTTACTTAAATAAAAAGAAAGCTTAAAAAAATCAGGGGTGCCTGGCTGGCTTAGTCAGTAGAGTATGCAACTCTTAATCTCAAGGCTGTGAGTTAAAGCCCCACATTGGGCATGGAGCCAACTTAAAAACAATAAAATAAATTAAAAATAAATTTTAAAAATGGCTGTTCTTTATATTTGTTTTTATCAGCTACATGTAGTATCAGGGCATTTGAGTAGCATACCTGTTTTGAGACTTTAGGAAAAAGCGTTGTAAGGGCCTACAAATAACCACAGAGTGCCACCAATAACTCCATCTCCGTTTCTGAATATTTCAAGAAGTCCAAGTCAGTTCAGATACTCAGGATCTCCAATCCTGAAGTAATTTCAACCTACTTTTTT
Organism: Helogale parvula; assembly: GCA_004023845.1. Taxonomy (NCBI): domain Eukaryota; kingdom Metazoa; phylum Chordata; class Mammalia; order Carnivora; family Herpestidae; genus Helogale; species Helogale parvula. Next base: position 60,272 of record PJEM01009876.1, on the reverse strand, counting down.
TGTTTAATTCAACTTTATTTTTTATGTATAGTTCACAGATTAAGGAGTTAATATACACTGAAAAGTTATCTTCCTACTTATATTTTCCCTACTACTCAGGCTCTGTCTCCAAGTATTATTATTAGTTTTTTATGTATCTTTACAGAACTTATGCATGTACAAGCAAACTATATATTTGCTCCCAGTCTTTGTACACAGTTTTTCACCTTTTTTTTTTTTTAGTCAAAAAAACATATAGTGATCTCATGGAGACTTTACTCAACATTTTTTACAGCTTCATGGGATTACATTGTGCAGATGTTCCCTTAATTTACAGACAGTCTTGGCAGGCATTTAGGTTTGTTTCTAGTTTTTTAAAAAAAATAACCTTTCACAGTATACCTATGTGAAAATACATTCTAGAGCCACCTTAATTTTGTGGGGCTGATATGAACAGAGAAATACTGACAATGGTCAACAGGTTCAACTTTTTTTAAAAGTTTATTTATTTATTTTGAGACAGATCCAGAAAGAGAGGGAAAGAGAATCCCAAGCAGGCTCTGCACTGTCAGCACAGAGCCCAGCACGGGGCTCGATCTCACACACTGTGAGATCATGACCTGAGCCAAAATCAAGAGTCAGATGCTTAACCCATTGAGCCACCCAGTCGCCCCGCGATATCCTAATGATATCCTAAATATAACCTTTTTTTCCCTTAGCCTTTTAAGTAGAGAAATTTTACTACACATTACTCCCCTTCAGAAATTTTAGAGGCATCCTTAACATCTTTTCTTCCCCCTTCTACTGTTAGTCCAGCCAATTCCCATGTGTTTTGCTTCTTCCATCCTAATACTATTTGTATTTGACCCTTTTTCATTCGCACTTCAGCATCTTATTCAAATTATCCCCACCAGGATATATCTGCAGTCAGACATTCCTGTGTGCATAATACTGGTGATGGCTGATGTTTATCGAACACCTCCTGTGTACCAGTCACTGTACTAACTGCTCCTTATGTATGATCATTTCAATCCTCACAACTGCTCTCTGGGATGACGGTAATATTTCCGTTTCACTGGTGAAGAAATTGAGGCACAGATATTACATAGCTAAGAAATAATGGAGTCAAACAGCTATGAGATGGTCTCAGTTCTTAAAAAGTTAATGTCCTAATTAGAACCAGTAGGACTCCATTCCTTCAAACTAGGAACACTATACTAGTCCAAAGAAGAAAGGAAGGAGAGGACTGAGAAAATGGAGATTAAAAAAAAAAAAGTTAATTCATTTTTGGGGACGCTTGAGTGGCTCATTTCACTTAAACGTTCGACTTTGGCTCAGGTCATGATCTCATGGTTTGTGGGTTTGAGCCCCACATCGGGCTCTGTGCTGACAGCTAACTCACAGCCTGGAGCCTGTCTTCGGATTCTGTGTCTTCCTCTGTCTCTACCCCTCCCTTGCTCGTTTTCTCTCTCTCTCCCTCTCTCTCTCTCTCTCTTTTTATTCACTTTTGAGAGAGAGTGAGCAGAGTTGGGGCAAAGAGAGGGGGACAGAGGATCTGAAGCAGGCTCAGCACTGACAATAGTGAGCCAAATGTGGGGCTTGAACCCACAAACTGTGAGATCATGACCTGAGCCAAAGTCGAACACTCAGCTGAGTGAGCCACCCAGGCACCCAAAAAATGGAGATTTTTATAGAAGATAGTGATGTAGGTGAATAAATGGAGGTTATTTGTAAGCACATGCCAGACAGGGAAAAAGTCATGAGTGCCCCAGGACTGAGTTTGTAAAATTGGCAAATGCTGTAAGCCAAACTAGTATTGAACTGTTGCATCATATTCATTTGGAAAGCTTTTAAAATATTGTTGGTTCCTGACCCCATCCCTGAGCTTCTCCTGAATTAGATGGTGTGAGGTAGCGCCATAGAATCTGTGGTATTGCTGTCATCACATGCCATTCTGATGCATAGGCAGACCAGACAGCCACTGGCTACAGAAGGAAGAAGATAATGGGGTTGACTAGAGCAAGAGGTGCTTTTTCTGAGAAATTTAGAGTTAAAACGATGAGTAGGGCCAAATCCTGTGAGGGAAGGCCAGGTTGACGAGTTCAGAGTTGAAGCAGTAGTCAGTAAGTTGCAGAGTTGGTCAGCAGCTGGGTTACAAGCAGTGTTCCAAGCAAATCTTTCTGGCAGCAGTATGCAGGAAAGACAGGAATAAGAACCAAGCCTGGAGACAGTTACAGGGAACTGAGAACCAGAACATGATTGTGAGAGTAGGCATTTTCGTGTCTCAGAGGACACCTTGCTCAGAGGACACACTTGCACACCTGAGCTGAAACCAAGAATCACACTTAACCAACCGAGCCCCCCAGGTGCCCCAACAGTAGTGGCTTTTTTAAAAAAAAAACACCGTTCATGTGGTGCCTGGGTGGCTTATTAGTCCCTTTAGTCCCATGTAGGGCTCTGTGCTGACAGCACGGAGCCTGCTTGGTATTCTGTCTCTCTCTCTCTCTGCCCCTTCCCTGCTTTCCCTCCCCGCCCCCTCAAAATAGGAGCTCCTGGGTGGCTCAATGGATTAAGTGTCTGACTCAATTTCGACTCAGGTCATGATCTCATGGTTCATGGATCTTCTTCCTCTCTTTCTATCCCTCCTTTACTCACTCTCTATCTCTCTCTCTCTTAAACCAATAAATAAATAAATAAATAAATAAATAAATAAATAAAATCTATCTTCTGTAATTTTCATTTCAGACAACTGAGTTCTCTAATATACATCAATTATAAGCCTGTTTTATTTAGCAGAAATTTGTTAGGCTCATGCCATGGGCCAACACTGTGTTAGGTACTCATAATAATGAATTAAATAAGATATGGCTGTCTAAAGAGCTGGGAGAAACTATTACCAACACACACAGCCCTGACTTCTCTCTCTTGATAAATGTGTAGACTTTAGAATATCTATATCTGAATCCAACTTTTTTTGTCAAAAAAGAAGGCCAAATTACTATCTCTTCTTAGAGAATATTATTCAAGGGATCTTTATATTATAGAATTTGGATGGTCCCTTTTCCTTATACTCTTATTTTTTCATGCTGCTTTTGTAATTAAAATGCAGAATTTTCCTGTCCTGAGGTAGAGTGTCTTTACTGTAAATCAGGAGGTTTTAACCTGGGTTTTGTAGATCTCAGTATATCTAGGGATTAATGGCTTTGTGGGTTCATGAACCTTCCCATATCATCTGCAAAATTGAGTGTGCATACATGTATTCTTACAGTAGGAAGAGTCCTTAATTTTTCCAAAATTCTCAAAGGATTCCGTCACACCAAAATATTAAGAACCACTATACATTAAAATCCTCATTTAATAGGTTTTGTCTTATGACTATTTTGTACCATTTACCATTTAGATTTTCTCACAAGAAGGGAAATTTAAGATGTAATATTTTGTAATTGTATTTCTTAAAAGTTGTCTACAATTTTTCATATTAATATAATTTTTAAAATGGCATTTAAACATTAGAATTTCTTTTTTACATTATTTAACAATATTATAACCATAAATAATAATAAAATATATATAATAAAAATATTATATTTTTGTTGCAATACATTTTTTGTTTGTCTTTAGTACCAGGACCTTCTGGTGATAATGGCATCAGTATTACCATGATCTTAATGGCCTGGATGGTTATTGCAGTGATCTTGTTTCTACTGAGACCTCCTAATCTAAGAGGATCCAATCTTACTGGAAAGCCAACGAGTCCTCATAATGTAAGTGTTGTGGATTAGATATTCATGGGTACAGGTAGATGTGGCCTGGGAATGGGAGGAGTTTGTTTTGACTGAAATATCTGAATTAGCAAAAGGAAGATTTAACTCATGGAATAAGTTCTTCCTATGTAGTCCTTGTAAATCTTGTGACTCCCCCCCCCCCCCAAATGGCTTAATCTTCACGGAGTTACATATAGAGAGAAGCGCAGACCAGTAGCCCAAAAAGAATTGTAAAATGAATTCCAATCTTTACTCACATTCTAGTCTTTCTCAACATGGAGAATAATCCAGTTCACAGTAATTCACAGCAGTACTTCTCAAGTCTCAGTCGTCCACTCCTCAGTTCCTCACAGTTGATCCCTTGCCTCTCATGGTTCCAGCTCTTTAAATTCTCTTACTAGCTAGAGTTCATATTTTTTCCTCTACTTCACCCTGTTTGGTGCTATCTTTAATAGAAGAAACTCCATTGAAGGATTCCTTTTAATTGTTTTGACAACCAGCATTTATATTTTTTTCTTTTCTATTTGACTTGGATGTTATCTCTGTAAAAATATTTCCATGATGAATTCACTTGTTGAACACCAAATTATCCCACTAAGTCCCTTCTCTAACCATCACCATATGGAATTGCTAAAATAATTTCTTTTCCACAATCTTGTGTTGTCATTATTAGAAAGAAGTTTAAACAAATTTCTTACCTAGGAGAAAGCAAATGTAGAATGTTAATTAATCAGTGCTTTTTTTTTTTTTAGGACTAGAACATTTAGATATGTAGCCATGCTGATTTTAAGAAAGAAAGAGCATTAGCACGATATAAAGGGCCTTTAATTTATTTTTTCAAGGAGAGGAACATATCCATTAAACAGCTTATATATTGTCTTGATAAGGTGCTTTCTCCTCAGCCTTTTTTCTTTCTATGCATAGTTTTATTACTTTCATATCAAAGAGCAACTTCCTCAACTTTTGGAGCTAAAGATTCAACTTAATAAGATGGTTTAGAAGCCATCAAGATTGACAGAAATTTAAGATAATAGTCCCTAAACCTTATTACATTGTAGGTTAGCAGTTCTAGAAGAGTAGCCTCATTGCCCTAAGAATAAGGAAGAAAACGTTTTCAAATAGAAAAATTGACCACCCTCAACTAGGGCCTCCTATAGTATGTCACAGTAAATAAGTGGAACCTTCCTGAAGATTCCTAAAGCTCTGACCTTTCCTTTACAGTTAAAATACTTTCTCCTGCAAGTAACAAAATCAGCTTAGCCTGGTTTAAACAAGTGGCTTTATTGGTTTACACATTAGAAAATCCAGAGAGGTTGTAGGGTCAGTGTTTAGTATCCTCGAAGACCTACTTTATTTCCTCAGACCATCAGCTTCATTCTGAAGTGGGCTCCCTTTGTGGTCATGGGATGGATGCCTGCCAAACAGCATCTGGAGCCACACGCTTCCTCGCTGACATTCTGTAGTGAGAAACAAAAATCTCTAGCTTCACTTTGGTTGTCCTGAGCTTGGTCATCTTAGCCACAGGGATGATGCTACTTTTAATGGTTTAAATATCACTTCTGGGGTGCCTGGGTGGCTCAGTCGGTTAAGCCTCCGGCTTCGGCTCAGGTCAGATCTCACGTTCGTGGGTTCAGGCCCCGCATCAGGCTCTGTGCTGACAGCTAGTTCAGAGCCTGGAGCCTGCTTCCAGTTCTGTGTCTCCTTCTCTCTCTGCCCCTCCCCCTCTCATGCTCTGTCTCTCTCTGTATCAAAAATAAATAAAACATTAAAAAAATAAATAAATAAATAAAAAATTAAAAAAAATATCACTTCTGCAGCTATCAGGGAGAGCAGTTTCATCCATATTGTACTACTGTTACACAATTTTCCTTTCTTCCATGCCTCAGGGAGGGATGAGACCAACATTGGTGAATTACAGTGTTACTATAGTGTTCCCTTGTGCAGAAACATCTAAAAAGTTCAAATAAGTATATGATTAGGGATCGGAGGGTGGGGGGCATGCTGGTCAATGCTTACTATATGTGTTAGATTAGTTGCACTGGGATTTAAGAAGTCACTTCCATAATTTGTCTTTCTAATGCCAGGGACAAGATCCACCAGCCCCTCCTGTGGACTAACCTTGTGATATGGGAAGTGAAAATAGTTAACACCTTGCACGACCAAATGAACGAAGATGACCAGAGTACTCTTAACCCCGTTAGAACTGTTTTTCCTTTTGCCTCTGCAGTATGGGATGGTATTGTTTTCATGAGCTTCTAGAAGTTTCACTTGCAAGCTTATTTTTGCTTCCTGTGTTATCACCGTTCCTTTTTATATTTGAGTAAATGATTATATTAAAAAAGTTACATGGGCTTTTTTGGTTATCCTAAACTTAAACATTCCACTCATTCTGTTTGTAACTGTGATCATAATTTTTGTGATGATTTCTGGCCTGATTGAAGGAAATTTGAGGTCTCTGCATTTAAATATTTTAAATAGTTTTGATAGGTTTTTAAATTGCTTTTTTTCATAAGGTATTTATAAAGTTTTTTGGGTTGTCTGAGATTGTATGAAAAAAATTAGAACCACACTGTATTTACATTTTCCTTGATAGTTTATTTGTGGGTGGCAGTTCTCTCTAGTTCTTGGGACTGTGGCAGCCTTTGGAATATTGTACAGATCTGATGTCATCCACTACAACAGGCTTATGAGGGGAGAAGAAATGAAGTAGTTGTTTACTAAAGATTTTTATTCCCATAAAAATGTCTAATATTAGGAGAACTTTAAATAAACATGACTTAAATATGGTGGATGATTTACAGTCCATTATGGCCTTACAAGTTTCGTGAAAGGAGGAAAAAAGTTCATTCTTTCTGCTTTTGCCAAGTATATTCTATACAGTAATAATTTAAGCTATAATTTATTTGTTAAATGGGTGCCTCTCAGGAACCTTCTTTTCTGTTCTAACACTTCCCTGTTAAATGGAACTATCTTAAAGCTGTATTGGGGGCCTGTTTGGTTACTGATATTTGAATGCTCCTTACTTATTTAGTCTGTTTTTTCTGTGAAGAAAAAATTGAGTCTTTTTTATCCTTCTTACTTTAAAAAATATTTGATATACCCCAGGGGAGAAGGAGGAAAATGAAAAAGCAATCAAGAATCTTTTTCTCACCACTTATTTCATTTTTATTTAGTCATAAGATGGATTGGGGTGAGGAGGAGTATTAATATAAGTAAAATTTTGAAATGTATGAAAAGTAAAAGGTTGCATTGCCCAGTTTGAAAGAAAATGAATACAAATGGCATAAAAACAAATCTGCATGACCTGTGTGGTTATGGAATTTTTTTTCTTAGCAAGTGATTACAGATGGCTTATGGGGGCTAAAAGATATTTTACTATTGATGTAAGGATTTCCCCCAGATCAGTCTAGCTTTTCACTGTATCGATCTGAGAAATTACTTGTATGAATTAATAAACTTCTCTATATCATTGTACTGTTTAATAGAGTCTCTGATGCAGTTGTGTGATGCTTGTAGGGTATTTTCTCCCCCTTTATCATGATAACATTTTAGGCCATACACATGTTAAGGGCTTCATTCATCATATACTCCAGTATTGACTGCTTGCATTCCTTCTGTGCATCTTGGCTTCGATGCTCAATTTCTTGACATAATATAACCTACTCTTAATCACTTTGTGCTATTTGAAGGGTATCATAACACAGGTAAGTCAAATCTTGAATAATTGAGCACCATAGGTTTAAGGTTCTTCCTCTTGCTGGGCCTGGAAACCTTCCCAGCTTTATCGCTGTTAGAGTATTTAATGCAGAAAGGGCAGGAATGGCACAGGATGGAGCCACATCTATGTAAGCATCCCTTTTTCTGCCCTGCCCCCTAGACTTGGAAGGCTTACACATATATTCTACAGTCTGTTCTCTCTAAGCTGCTAGAAGGCCAGTCTTTGGCAGAGATACTGATGTGTTTACTGAATTTGTGGCTCACAAACAGTTGAGAATTGACTTTGGTTGAAGCCACTGACCTTGACCTGGAAACAATGTCTGGTGTTAGCTAGAGACCTGCAAATCTAGATTCTTATTCCTGGTTCTCCATTTCTGTCATGTACACTTAATTGACAGTACATCCAGTATATTAACCTTTTCTATATGGACCATCTATTTAATTAGCAACAAAAGCTCCTAGAGAAGTAGTTTTGGTTTTTCTTGCTTGTAAAATTTCTCTGCATTCCTGAAAAAGATCATGTACTACTGCATATAAAGTATTCCTGTTAACCTAACTAGTAATTTATATTATTCTATTTAATTCTTAAAGCTTCTATATGTGGCCTTCTTATTGAGCACACACTTAGTCATTACTTGGCTTGTAAACATCCACCTGAACTGTGGCTACAGTCATTTTTAAATAATCTGGAAAAAAGAAAGCTAAAACTTCACATTTTAATTTTTGGCTCTTATAAGTATTCCACAAACAACATTAAATTTATTTTGTTTTAGAGTCATTTAATGTCCCTTATGCAAAATAATGTTTTCTTGCTTTCCATATGGAAAAAGTTAACATTGGAATTGTGTATAGTAAAAGATTTTTATCATGTATCTATCCAAGCACTATCCCATGGCCAGCAAGTCATATTTTAAACAACTTGCAGAGATTTTCCAAAGTAACTATTAGGTTCAGTTATTCCATGATTACTTTTAGTGTCATTGTGGTATGTGATGTGATAGTGTTTGTAGAATTACTGAATTTTTATATTTTCAAAGGAATCTTGGAGATTTATCACTCTGAATTAAAGTCTGTCACTAAATAAACTTTGTAAAATTGGACCAGCTCATCAGCTTAAGACACAAAATAGCAACTTGAAGGAGAAATGAAGAGTTTACACTTAATGGGTTAAATTTTTGTTGTTGCAATAGTAGGTTTAATCTTAACATAATATTTCTAAATGAAAAATCATATGTATTTGTTACCATGTCTGATGATTACTTTGTTAAAAGCGAAAGTGGTCATGTGATATACTAAATAGAAATTGCTGTTTTTAAATGTTTAAATCATGCCAAACAAATCATGTCTGTGCCATCCAGGGTTTATTGTAATCTTTTACTGAGTACTTGGACTGGGATAAAGGGCTTGTACTATGCACTTTTTATTAATGAATAAATAGAAAACATTAGTAACGCATTGTTTTCTGTTTGGCTTTTGTGGGAAATGAAGCAAGCATCTTTTGCTTAGTAAAATGTTAACATTCTTTATTTAATAGTTTCTTTGTAAGACTTTTTACTCCTAACTAAATACATGCCATTGAGGAATGGAATTTTCAAGAAAAAATATTTCTATAATAGCAGTAGTGCCAGTATTCAGAAGTAGGGATTTTGAGAATCTCTAGGAAATTAGACTGCAATTACATTTTTTTAGGTTTTTTTTTTTTATTTCTTCTAGGATACAGGGTTAATAGACATTTGCTTTGAGGGAATAATATCCAATAGTATTAATTATTTGAGCACACAGATGTTACTTAAAAGAAGCTAGACATGTAACTATACTGAACCCCTGCCGCAGTAAAAATTTGCTTTTGTCCTGTTACCTGGAATGCATCCAGATAACTAAAGATTCTGAATCCTCATGTACATGCTAAAAATGGTAAAATGGCCCTGGCATGGTTATGATTTCAGTGTCCGTGTGATATTTAAGTGTTCTTTAAAACAGCAAAATTTGTGAAATACAGTTAATGATTTCAATCTCAAGTTGTCTATTTATGTCAGTAGATATCTGAACCCCTATAACGCTAAGTTTCATTAAATGGTTCTGCAGTATTAGTTTTCCTCTTAGAAAGTGGAGTTCTAATAAAGTAAGTTTTTTCTTCCTGCCATTTCATCTGATAGTTTTCTCAGCTGCAAATCTCAGTTTATAGAGTTGGTTTTTCTCCCCACCAAAAAGTTCCATAAACACCAACTATGATTATCTATCATGCTCAGATTTTTAAAAACTGGAGTTAAAAGGTGCTCTTTTCAATAAGTGTTTATATTCGTTTATTGCTAAACTGTTTCTGCTTTAAAATGCATGTTATTCAAAATTAGATTTTGGAAACCATTTTAAACCATCAGATGCCAAATTATGATGTCTGTTGGAGGTGGAAGATGTCTGGGAAGCAGGGAGTATGCCGAGGTAAAGAATAATATGTGTAGTTTTAAGAATAAAGCAACTTTCATATCAAAAAAGAATATTCTCTTTTAAAAACTCTTCTTATTTCTAGGAAATTTAGGAATGAGAAAAAAAATCCCCTTGCAGGGATTGTACAATCAGAAGTCTTAACTCTTCAAAATCTTGTTCCTATACTGCTCATAACCTCAGACACAGGTTATGTCTTGATGATTAATGAATTTGAATTGCATTGTTTTTATCTTTTGAAGAACTGAGCAAAATTAAAAGAGCACAAATACTACATAGCAAATTTAGCTTTATAGAATAAGTCTCCTATGTTGTTTTTTTAAAGAAATGAATGTTATATAGTCACTCATTAATTCGTTGCCAAAGGAAGAGGCACTGTACATTCGAAAGGCATTACCGACCCTGGCCTGACTGCAGCTCTCCCTGACAACTAAGTAGTAGAGAAACATCAGACTTTAGAAGTCTGGGTGTTTTAAAGGGGATTCCTTAACAATTAACACAACAAGTATGATTTTGTGGTTACAACATACAGAACAGATACAAATCTGACACCAGAGCCTTTACTACCAACAAATGGATTAAGATTTATATCCTTGTGGGCGTCAGTTAAGCGTCCAACTCTTGATTTTCGCTTAGGTCATGATCTTACGGTTTGTGGGTTCAAGCCCCATGTCTGGCTCTGCACTGACAAGTGTGGAGCCTGCTTGGGGTTCTCTCTCTCTCTCTCTCTCTCTGCCCCTCCCTCTCCTTTCTCTCTCTCTCTCAAATAAGTAAACATTAAAAAAGATTTATATTGTTACAGATTTGCTTAGCCTTCAATTTTATTTTTTTTAATTTTGTTTTGTTTTGTTTTTATTTTTGAGAGACAGTGCAAGCAGGGGAGGGTCAGAGAGAGTGAGACACTGAATATGAAGCAGGCTCCAGGCTCTGAGCTAGCTGTCAGCACAGAACCTGACGCGGGGCTTGAACCCATGAACCATAAGATCATGGCCTGAGCTGAAGCCAGACGCTCAACTGACTGAGCCACCCAGGAGGCGCCCCTAGCCTTCAATTTTAATCTAACAACCTTTTCTTTAATTTTTTTAAATGTTTACTTATTTTAAAGAGACAGAGCATGAGAGGGGGAGGGGCAGAGAGAGAGAGAGAGAGAGAGAGAGGCAGAGGGAGACACCGAATCTGAAGCAGGCTCCAGGCTCTGAGCTGTTGGCACAGAGCCTGATGTGAGGCTCCTACCCACTAACCGTGAGATCATGCCCTGAGCCCAAGTTGGATGCTTAACCGACTAAGCCACCCAGGCGCCCCACCTTTTCTTTAAAACTACATTTTACTGGGGCGCCTGGGTGGCTTAGTCGGTTAAGCATCTGACTTGGGCTCAGGTCATGATCTCACATTCATGGGTTCGAGCCCCATGTCAGGCTCTGTGCTGATAGCTCAGAGCCTGGAGCCTGTCTGGATTCTATGTCTCCCTCTCTCTCTGTCCCTCCCCTGCTCACGCTGTCTCTCTCTCAAAAATAAATAAAAACATTAAAAAAATTTTTTGAAATAAAAATAAAGATTAAAAAAATGTTTAAAGGGGCGCCTGGGTGGCTCAGTCGGTGGACTTCAGCTCAGGTCATTATCTCGTAGTCTGTGGGTTCAAGCCCCGCATCGGGCTCTGTGCTGACAGCTCAGAGCGTGGAGCCTGCTTCAAATTCTGTGTCTCCCTCTCTCTCTGCCCTTCACCTGCTCATGCTCTGTCTCTCTCTGTCTCTCAAAAAGGAATAAATGTTAAAAAAAATTGTTTTAATTAAAAAAACTACATTTTCATTTTTGTCTCACATTATACCTCTGTCAACATCTTCTTTCCCAGAGAGTTTCACCAACAAAAGCCTACTGAACTCTGGTGTTCTCAGGCTTCAAGCATGATTCTGTTAGCCAAAGTTCAGTCAGAAAATACAAGGCTTAAGGAAGTATTGGGCTAAACAAAGTATAATTGAAAATTATAGTTTCTCCATTGGAGAATGGGTAGTAATTTTCCACAACATCAAAGGAATTCTTTTCATTGTGTTGGAATATTTAAGAACTTAAGAATCACATAAATAGGTATAAACTGGCAACAGTTAAGATTGAATAATTGTAGTAGTATCCTTATAATAAAAATAATCATAATAATCATCTTGTAATAAATTCTGATGCTAATCTATGGAAGTATCAAAGATATAGAAAGGGTTTTTTGTTGAAGAAAACTGTTTATCATTCTGTAATTTTTGTTCAATTCTCAAACTTCTATTTTAATTGTAGTGGTTTTCTCAGGCAGTAAAAATATTTAGTATTGCCAATAGTGTTTTAGCCTTGGGGGAAAAGTGCTCGTAGTTTTGTGTTAGGTGGGCCTAATGCTAAGGTGAACAATTCATTCAGATTTTGAGCTCTTCTTACAATTAAAAGATAGCATACAGCTATTCCCAAACTTCCTGGCTGAGGAGCCCCAGTAAACTTGTTTATATGCATTATATCCGTCAGTATACACCTCATACAAAACTAGAACATTTAAAAGTATTGCATATTTAAAAATAACAGTAAACCCAATACATATTAATAAAAAGGTTTTTATGAAAAAATAACCATTTTCCAAAATGAAAATTTAGAAGAGTGCACTGTTCTACATTTTTGCAAAATTTTTAATAGCTAGCTTAAAAGAAAGCTGGGTTTTCATTTCTACTTCTACATTCAATATGTTACAACATATTCTCATGAAACTGTGTGAATGTTAGTTTTTCATAACTAAATGACTACTGGTATTTTGAGCAGCCTCTACCTTGACTAAGGAAAACATGTTATGTGAACCTTAGGGAGCCCACTTAATTTGGAGCATCATTTCCCTCAGTTACTTATCATATATGATACCTACCACTTTACAAACAACTGAGTAAAGAGCAAATGAAATGTTTGTAAAAATGCTTTCTAAAGTCCTAAAAAATTGTTACATAAAGGACCTCATCCTCCCAATCACATACATACACACATGTACATACACACATGCACACACATTCATACTCTCCCTTTTCAAAATCTTAAGTTGTACAGAAACTGCAAATTTGGGGCACTAACACTGAATTTCCATTGGAAAGAATTCATCCTACTAAGAATGGACATTGGTGCCTTTAGGTCAGACCTGGCATAAGAAAAACATTAAAGATTAAAACACCAAGTAGAATATCACAGTTTCTAACCAAGATTTTAAAATCCTTGGAATGGAAACTGGAAAGCAAATACCTTTGAATAGATGAAGAAATCCACTGCAATGAAAGCTAAAGAGCAAACAGACTAGTAGTTCTCAACTTTGGCTATACATTGAGAGCTTTAAAAACCTGATGCTTCGGCCCCATGCCTCAGAGATTCTGTTACGGGCTTTGACCTAAACATCTACAGGTGGGGGCGTCTGGGTGGCTCAGTCGGTTACGTCAGGCTTCGGCTCAGGTCATGATCTCACAATTTATGGGTTCGAGCCCCGCGTCAGGCTCTGTGCTGACAGGTAGCTCAGAGCCTGGAGCCTGCGTCAGATTCTGTATCTCCCTCTCTCTCTGACCCTTCCCTGCTTGCGTGGTCTCTGTCTCTCAAAAATAAATTTAAAACTTTTTAAAAAATAAAACATCTACAGGTCAATTCAGTAGCAGTTAAGGGTAAGAACTGCTGGCATTAAGAATGCTAAAGTTTAAGGCTCCTGGGTGGTTGTTGGTTAAGTGTCCCACTCTTGATTTTGGCTCAGGTAATGATCTCCCAGTTGTGGGATCAAGCACCCCATTGAGCTTCATGCTGTGGAGCCTGCTTAAGATTCTCTCTCCCTCTGCCCCTACCCTCCTGCTCATGTTGTCTCCTCAAAAAAAAAAAAAAAGCTAAATCTTATCTTTAGTTGGTTCTAGAGATGAAAAACAAAACAGAAACAAAAGCAATCATTTCCTTCTAGTTGATTTCTATATATCAGCAGGGAATTAACTGAAACCTTAAATTCTCCTGCAGTAGTTTATTTTTAGTAGTGTTATTTCAGTTTTTCCCGATGCCCAAAAATAATGCCTTTTTATTTTCTCAGTTATTTCTTGTGGGAATGAGGAAGGGAGATGTTATGCTTCATGGATGGCCCTAACAGAAGCCTGTTCAGTTCATATGAAGGCTCTTAAAAGGAAAGAGAGCGAGGAGAGGAAGGGAGGGAGGGAAAGGGAGGGAGGAAGGAAGGAAGGTAAAGAAGGATAGAATTATTACTTTGCAAGGACCTGGATCACAATTGTTAGTAGGGTAAATATTCCCTCCCCCGCTTGCACTCTCACAAAAATAAATAAATGTTAAAAATAAACAAATAAAAGGGGGGTACCTAGGTGGCTCAGTCGATTAAGTGTCTGACTTCAGCTCAGGTCACGATCATACGGTTCATGAGTTCTACACTGACAGCTCAGAGCCTGGAGCCTGCTTCAGATTCTGTGTCTCCCTCCCTCTCTGCCCCTCCTCCATGTGTGCTCTCTATCTAAAATAAATAAACATTAAAAAAAGAATATAAGCAGTGTAGGGCTGAAATGCTTACTTTAGGTAATTCATAACTCAGACTCTATCTTGTTGCTCCCCTGACCCCTAGAGCAGTGTTTCTCAAATTCTGTTGTACACCCAATGTTGTCCTCTGCATTGTCAAATAGTTCACCACAATCCTCACCGGGCCAGTGCTTCAGCCACAAGGGAAGGAAACGTGGAGTGCCTACCTGTTCACTTAAAGGTTTGTCCTGTAAGTTGTACATACCCCTTCCATTCGCATCCACTTGGCCAAAACTTAGTCACATGACCATATCCAAAGGAGGCCAGGTGTAGTCTTTATCCTGGACTATATCTGCCCAGCTAACATTTGGGAATTCTTTTACTAAGTGTGGCTATAGGAGTCAGCTGGCAGTCACTGCCACGGAGAAAAAACAATACTTATGTGTTGGGTATGATGATTTTAAGGTGCCAAGTGGAGCTTTTGAGAAGGTAGTTGGATAGAGATGTGTAGAGCTAAGTAAAGTTCCATCACAAGGAGAGAGAGAAATCAAAAGGCAACAGAATAGAGATAATGTTTGAATCTTTGGGACTGAATAAAATTACTTAGTAAAGACAGAGAAGAGAAGAAATCCCAGGACTGGGACCCAGGGTGCTGCAATATTTAGAGCTCTGGTTGAGAAAGAGGAACCAACAAACTGAGAAGAAGCATCCAGTGAAAGGAGAAAACCATTTGAGGGGCTCAATGACAGCAAGTTCTACTGATAAGTCCAATCATGGGGTTGGAGAATTGAACATTTCAGCAGAAAGGACTCATTGGTGAACCTGATAAAAGATGTTTTGGTGGAGTGATGGGGAAGAAAGCCCAGCCGGAGTAGTTAAGGAAAGAACTGGGGGCATATAGAGATGTACAGCTCCTCTCTGCAGGAGTTTTACAATGAATGGGAGCAGAGGAATGGGGCAGTAACTTGAGTGGGATATGAGTCTGGGATGAGAAGACATTTTTATTGTTTTATTCAGATGGAAAATAAGATTATCTGCAGAGTTGTCAAGAGATATCCACAGAGCCTCCTCCACTTCCCCACAGTGATGTCATCACTTTGTTGACCTCAGCACCACTATCCTGTCGGAAAGGAAGACCCATTGAGATCTATATGTTTTTGCCAAGGCCGCCTCAATCCTGCGTTCCTACACTCTCCCTACACTCATAGCTTCACTATGATAATTGGCTGTAGAGATATATCAAGAGTAATCCAATCATGTCCTATACCCCTGTTTCTATCAACATTCACTATTAAGTCCAAGATTCCCAGGTTATCACTCCACCATCCCTTACCTGATTCAATCACACGCCCTTCCTTATGCCTCAAACATCCTAAACTGAAAGGCCATCATTAGCAAAAGCCCCATACCTTCACCCTTTTCTCTGAAAATTCCCCTCACCAAACTTGGCATCTGCATACCAGCACTGACTCTCCCATTGCCCTCTCAAATGGGAGCTATTTTCCAGACCCTCTAACCAAAAGAATGTTGAGGTAGAGTGAGCTTCTTCCCAGTTTCTCATTTTGGCTGCCAAGCTATCCCTCTCTCCTACTAAAACTCTCCAAGTCTTTAAAAGCTCATGCTGGCAGAGCATTCCATATGATACCCTATCTTCCAAAGTCATAGGCCCCCCGTTCACCCCTGATTTTAGCACTGGACTTTCTGCCTGCCTTTTCAGCACTTTTCCTATCATGGTTCTCAGTGATATCAATATCCAAGTAGATAATCCTTTCAATACTCAGTCCCTTTACCTCTCCTCCTCCTGCCATCTTGTTTTCCACACAACTGCAGCCATCTACTCCCATTGGTTTATCTGAGACCTATAATTTCTTTACTGTTTTTATTTTAGAGAGAGAGAGAGAGACAGCATGAGCAGGGGAGGGTCAGAGAGAGAGGGAGACACAGAATCTGAAGACAGGCTCCAGGCTCTGAGCTGTCAGTACAGAGCCTGGTGTGGGGCTTGAACCCACGAACTGAGATCATGACCTGAGCCAAAGTTGGATGCTTAACTGACTGAGCCACTGAGGCGCCCCTAATTAATTTTTTTTTTGAGAGAGAGAGAAAGCATGAGCAGGGAAAGGGGCAGAGGGATAGAGAGAGTCTTAAGCAGGCTCCATGGTCATAGCATGAAGCCCTGACACATGGCTTGAGCCCATGACCCCGGGATCATGACCCGAGCCAAAAATTAAAAGGTGGACACAACAGACTGAGTTAACCAGGCTCCCCTAGACCTGATAATTTCAAACTTTATTGCTTGTATATTCCTAAAAGAATTTTGAAAAACTATGTATTGTCTTGCACATATTTTTCTTTTAGAAGTGCAAGGCAAACAAAAAGTGCAATGCAAAGCAATGTTAATGCTGTCCCTTAACAAAGGTTCGTATGTGTCCCTCTCACTTCAATCCACTTGTTCAACTAACCATTTTGTTGGCATCATTTAAGTCTTTTCTCTATTTGGCCAAAATATACAAGGAAGCAGAAGAGAATCTAAGCCTTGACTTGTATCTTTTAACCTAAACTTACTTGGCTCCATCAGTGAGCAAACCAAGTGGAATCTCCACTCCACATTCAAAATTGCCTCCATTTGTTTTACTCAATTTTTGGGTAAAGACTCTAGTGACGGCAAGATCACAATGCAGAAACTACAAGAGGTTTTGCAAGACTTCTACATAAAACTGGATAGTTCCAAAGCATTAAAACAACTACAATCCCAGCTGCTGTCCAGAGGGCCAGCATCTGTGTGGTTAAACAGCTTGGAAATTTTGGATAATGGCTCTGACTTTAGTCAATGCCTCACACATTTTAAGCTGACACTTAATATGTTCCTAGGTATATGTGAGTTCTATTTTGTTAATAAACTATTAAACATCATACAAAATGAAGACTATAAGTGGAAAACTTAAGATTTGATATAACTAAGTTAAATAAGTTGTAAATATTTAACTGAATATTGTAAATTTTCTCTATTTCAATTTTATCCAATATCTCTTAAAAATTGTAGTAGTCCTGCAGAATAGTCAAGTAGCTTCTAAAAGAATGAAGATCACTAATTTATATGGTATCTTTTGTTTGGAATTCAGAATATCCCAAGATAGGCAAATATGTCCTGTTTTTCTTTTTTTAATTTTTAAAAAATGTTTAATTATCTTTGAGAGAGAGAGAACAAGTGCTGGGGAGGGGCAGAGGAAGAGGGAGACACAGAATCTGAAGCAGGTTCCAAGGTGTCAGTACAGAGCCCAATGCAGGGCTTGAACCTATGAACCATGAGATCATGACCTGAGCTAAAGTCCAACACTTAACCAACTGAGCCACCCAGGCACTCCCAACATGTCCTGTTTCTAACTCTGGACTTCAGCCTTAGCAAAACCAAGTATAAAATAAAGACAGATTTGAGGTATCTTGATTAATCACCATTAGGGGACTGCCCCAAACAAGACAAGAATCCAGTTTATTCCTTTGGCACTCCGAAGAATTTTACCCCTGGGCAATGGAGGTTACCAAGGTTTCACTTGCAGGGGCTGCCTGGATGGTTCAGGCAGTTGAGTGTCAGACTTTAGCTCAGGTCATGATCTCATGGTTCATGAGTTCAAGCCCTGCACCAAGGTTTCACTTGCATAAAAGGTAAGCCTTTGTTTTGTAAAATGGACTATTCTTAAGCATATTTGCTTTGGGAAAGAGCACCTGTGGTAGCTAAGGAGCTAGAAATTGATTCCCTTAAATGTATCTCTAAGGCAAAACTAAAATATATGGTCAGAAACCGGGATAGTGTCACCTTTGGTGTGGAGGGTTGGGGTGAGATGGAGAATATTACCAAAGTCTTATTGCTTTTATTCCCTGATCATCTCATGAATATCTTTATTTCTCTGAATCTCCATGACTACTACCCTGGACATGCTATTTCTAAATCTTTTTTTTAATTTTTAAAAAATGTTAATTTTTGAGAGAGAGAGACAGAGCATGAGTGGGGGAGGGGCAGAGAGAAAGGGACACATAGAATTCGAAGCAGGCTTCAGGCTTGAGCTGTCAGCACAAAGGCCGAAGTGGGGCTCAAACTCATGAACTGCTAGATCATGACCTGAGCTGAAGTCAGATGCTCAACCTACTGAGCCACCCAGGTGCCCCATTGCCATTTCTAATTCTTAATTACTGTTATTAACTCTGATTTGCTCTCCTCACGTTCATTCTTTTATTCCTGTAACTACTACCCTCTTCATTTCCCTTAGTTGATTCCCATATTTCCTTTAGGAGCTCAGTGATCACAACTTGAGGAACCTATACACTCGTATGACTGTACATATCCTACCTGAATAAAGTTGTCATTTTACATTCATCTGTGTGATTGATGTTTACCCATAGTAAATTTATGAGGGAGGGGAATGTATTATCCTTTACTCACAAATGTATGCCTGGTGACTAGCACATACTAAACACTTGGAGAGAAATACTTATTCAATGAATTAATCAATGGTTTTTAAGTTTTAAGAGGAACTTAGATATAAACTGAAATCCTACGTTAAAAAGTGATATATAAAGTAGATAAACAGGTAAAAGTAGAACTGCTCTGATTTGGAGGAAAGAGGAGGTGGATATAGGCAGACCCAGAGCCCTGTTCTAACCTCTCCCTCCTTCTCTTTCCTCACAGACTGACACACCTCCAGAGGAACTTAGAACTGCCTGAAACATAATCTGAAAAACATTGGCCTATATCAAGCAGTTCTCAGGACTCCTTTACACATTTAAAATTTATAGGCTCCCAAAAGTTTTTCCATGTTGATTATATCCATTGGCATATACCTTATTAGAAATGAAAACTGACAACTTATGAAAAATACATAAATTCTTTAAAATTGACAATAATGTTAACATAAACCACATATATTTAAGAGAAATTACTGTATTTTCAAATTAAAAATTCATTAAGATTGATATTGCTTTACATTTTTATAAATCTACAATATCTGCATTAATCTGATATCACAAGTCATACAATCTCTGGGAAATTCCACTGTTTGCTTGTGAGAAAATAACATATAGTAGTAGTATTATGAACATATTTTGACTTCTTGGATCCTCTGAAAGGGTCTCAGAGATTGTCACTACATTTTGAGAACTGCTATCCTAGATCCAAAGGTCCATTCTAGCTAGTATTCATATTCTTTTTTTTTCATTTTTTAATGTTTATTTATTTTTGAGAGACAGAGCATGAGCAGGGGAGGGGCACAGAGAGAGAGGGAGACACAGAATCTGAAGCAAGCTCTAGGCTCTGAGCTAGATGTCAGCACAGAGCCCGAAGTGGGGCTCAAACCCACGAACCGTGAGATCATGACCTGAGCTGAAGTCAGATGCTTAACTGACTGAGCCACTCAGGCGCCCCAGCTAGTATTGATGTTCTTCTTTAATTTCTGAGACTGAAGATCATGATTATTATCAAAATACTAGCAAAGAATGTTAAGTGAGTACTAGGTAGAAAAATGTTTAATTCAAAACAAAGGGAAGAATAATAGAAAAACTTTTACACAAAACTAACTGTAATAGGAAATTTATTTTTAAAATATTTATTTATTTTAAGAGGGAGGGAGCATGCAAGTGGAGGAGGGGCAGAGAGAGAGGGAGAGACAGAATCCCAAGCAGGGTCCACAGCTCAGCTGGGAGCCCTAGGTGGGGTTGTATTTCACCAACTGTTGAGATTATGAACTGAGCAGAAATTAAGAGTCGGATATCTAATGAGCCACTCAGATGTTCCTCTAATAGGAAATTTAAATCTATGTATATGCCAAGTGCAAAAAGATAACTCTATTACAGCACAGTATTTGTCACATGTATTGCAATTACTTATTCACTTATCTCTTCTACTAACCTGTGAGTTTTGGGGGTGCCTGGGTGGCTCAGTCAGTTGGGAGACCGGCTTCGGCTCAGGTCAGGCTCAGGTCATGATCTCGTGGTTCATGGGTTCGAGCCCTGCGTTGGGCTCTGTGCTGAGAGTTAGCTCAGAGCCTGGAGCCTGCTTCAGATTCTGTGTCTCTTTCTCTGACCCTCCCCTGCTCGCACGGTCTCTCTGTCTCTCAAAAATAAATAAAAAGACATAAAAAAAATTTTTTTTAACCTGTGAGCTTTGAAGAAGGAATTGAGTTTTAATCCATTTTGCATCTTTGGTCTCTAGGATAACATCTAACTCACAATAGGCACTAAATATTTGTTGGATGAGTAAATCCATACAATATAGAATATTGCATAGAATATACAACACCTACATATCTTATCATGCGTTCTACAATCTGTGGTAAAGCAGTATCCACACGCTTTCTTTTCTTCTTTTTTAATGTTTTTTTTGAGAGAGAGAGAGGGTCAGAGAGAGAGGGAGACACAGAATCCAAAGACAGGCTCCAGGCTCTGAGCTAGCTGTCAGCACAGAGCCCGACGCGGGGCTCGGACCCATGAATCATAAGATCATGACCTGAGCCGAAGCCGGACGCTTAACCGACTGTGCCACGCAGGCGCCCCCACAAGGTTTCTTAAGGTTGTCACGATCCTGTCAAGAAAACCATCATCCCAGGGTGCCTAGCTGGCTCAGGTGGAGGAGCATGTGACTCTTACTCTCCTGTCAGGAGTTGGAGCCTCGTGTTGAGTGCAAAGATTGGAAATAAAACTTGAAAAGAGGCCCCTGGGTGGCTCAGTCGGTTAAGCGTGGGACTTCAGTTTAGCTCATGATCTCCCTGTTCATGAGTTCCAGCCCTCCATCCGGCTCTGTGCTGACAGCTTGGAACCTGGAGCCTGCTTTGGATTCTGTGTCTCCCTCTCTCTCTGCCCTTCTCCTGCTTACACTGTCTCTCTCTCTCCCTTTCTCTCTCTCAAACATAAATATTAAAAAAAAAAGGAATAAAACTTTAAAAAACTCATCATTTATCAGGTATTTTAATGTGCCTTTATAAACTTCTAATCACATTGTATTTAATAATCACGTTGTATTTAATAATCATCTTTGACTTCAAGTACAGGGATTATGTCACCTGATGTAATTCTTACAGAAAAAGTCAGGAGTGCTTTTTTCTTCTTAGATTTGAGGTTTAAGATGACTCTGGAAGGGAGAAAAACAGAACCACCCTCCTCATTAAAAACGGGCAGTTTCCATAGATTAATTTGACTCTTCCTCATAGAACTTGTATGTTGCAAACTCTCTGCTACGTATCATACACAGATATCCCAGATCCCGAATTTGGCAGGAGTATCTCTGGAAAATATGGCTGGAAGGGCGTGGGTGTCCTTCTTTTCCTCCCAGGGACAGGGCGGAGGCACTAACTGGTCCAGTCTTGACAGGACTCAGCATCCCACTGAGGAGGGGAGGCGCCGGCTTCCCAGAAGTGGCTAACCCAAGAGATCTGACTAAACCTTGGGCCTCTGGCCCGGAGGGCGTGAGAGGAGTAAGCCGCCGGCCCAGTCATACCCGCAAGGTCTTAGGGGGCCCGAAAGACTAGGCCATCGCTTCGGGCTAATTGCGGAGACCGGAAAGGGGGCCGGGACCTTCCGGTCCCCTCGGGCCGCAGCCGGCCCAGTACCTCCACAACTCAAGATTATGCCCGACCTGGCGCGCACGCGGCACCACCTCAGAGCCGACCGTCAGCGGGGACGAGGACACAGGGAGCGAAGCGGGGCCAGGGACACCAGCGCCCGGCCTAGCGGTTCCTGGAGTCCCAGCCCACTAGCCTCAACGATCTCGCAGCGCACGAAGCTCCGCCCAGCGCCGCTCGCGGTAGGGGCGGGACAGCTGAGCTGGCCAGAGCGAATTCGTCCAGGTTCGGGTAGGGGCGGAGCCTCCCAGCCTAGCCGCGACTAGCCCCTCCCCGTCTCCCCGCCCCTGGGGCCAGCAGGAAATAGGGGCGGGCCCCGGGCCTAGTGTGGCGGGAGGAGGAGTAGGGATGCGGCGGAGGGCAGAGTCCGGGAGGGCCAGGCTGCGGGGGAATGAAGCCTCCGCCTTCTCGGGTAGAAGCCTTTAAATACGGGCTCGGGCCCGGGACTCTGGGTGCAGTGCTTGCCAGCCTGAGGGAGGGGCGTGCGGTGAGGGAAGGTCGATCGGAGCAGGGCTAGAGTGCAGAAGCTGCAGCAGCGAGGCCCGTAGCAAGGAGCTGTCCGAGCCTTCGGGATAGGAGCGGCCCCTGCGCTCGATGTCTGGAAGTGGGTAAGCGCCTTGCCCGGGCTCGCCACACCGCTGGGTCGTGAAGGTTCGGGGTCCCGGCGGGATGTGCAGGGAAGCGGGGCGGGGGAGTGCGCGCTGCTCTCAGTCGTGCTGTGCGCTCGGTCCGGGGCTCCCCAGTCTCAAGACCCTGGTCTCCTTTGGGCTCAGGGTGGGGATCGCCTTTTGGTCCGCTGCCCTGAGGATGGAATAGCTTGAGCTTTTTATTCTAGACTCGCGAGTCTTCCAGCCGCTTCACTTTCTGCTTTTTTCTCACTTTCTGGCATGAAACAAATGAGATTCCCCCCCCCCCCCAAAGCCAAACGTCCACCTAAGGAAGCGGTCCTCTGGTTAGGGACCCCATTTTGGTCTTAGAGTCACAGTCTTTTGTTTGTGTGTAGTCTGCTCACCTGGGGAGCTGCTTGCTTTCCTTCTGTCACTGGCTTTAAGAAACTGAAAAGAAAACGAAGCCAGAAAGCCCTTTTGAGGGTGAAATCCTAAGACATTCTATCGTGACATCTGTATGGACTGTCCTGGAATCTATTGTGGGCAATCACACCATATAATTGCTTTATTTCATGTCAGGGAAGGCCTTTCTTGGGTGCTTCAGGAGATTATGTTTGTGTGAGACCTTAAAAACCATACTTCTTATATATAGGAAGATAACTGACTAGGCTTGAATATTCTGGTGTATAGAAAAGAGGGATTCACTGTTAGGGAGCTTTTCAGGGATATACAGAGGAGTTGCTGTCCATTGACTGCCCTCAAAGACACAGTGAGTCTTTGAGTTTCTTCAAATACCCTAAGAAATGGAGAACAGTAGTCTGGTCTGTTTCTTCAGGAGGGTTCTGGAAATGAAAGAGCTTACTGTCTGCTGAGATGTGCTTGTTAGTACCCAGCATCTAGTTTAAGGTAAGGATCTCATTTCTTCTCCCACTGCTGTACTCCTTTCTGGGACCTAAAACCTGTAACTAATGAGCATACTTCATCTTCCCTCTTATTACTTTCATAACTTTATATGATGTCCTTTGGATATAATGTTAACATTGCCTTTCTCACAGATGAAATAATTTCCCTGGGTCAGGCATCTGTTAGTACTTAATTTTTGGAAATGACTAAGGTTGATATGTATGTGAAGTTGATGTATCCAACTGTAGCATCCATTGGCTTAGCTACTGGATAATTATGCAGGGTATGCTAAAGAGAGGTGGGAATGGAGGTATTGTATTCAACTATGATTGTAATAGGACCTTTGATATTTGTTAGCCACGTCTTCTTGGTTGAGTATTGATCTGAATTTATAAAATTTTAGTTGAAGAGTAGTTTTGAAACAGCCTGGTTTGTCGAGAGGTAAAAACTCATTTCAAATGGACGCATTCAGTAAGCACACATTCCCATTTCCCTGACAGCACAATAGAGGGTCAGAAGGTTCACAAAAGTAGAAATGGAAAATGGAATCAGAAGACATCTGTGTCAGGCACAGTATATCGCTAACACTATATCAAGCTCAGTGTCTAATAAAGTTTATTGAAGATTTTATTAAAACTTTCAAATGACAATTAATTGGGACTTGCACAGATTCTACATCTAGTTTTGTTAGTAATTTTTCCATTGTCATCTACAAGCCATGCTTCATATGAAATACCAAGGCAGGGTTACCCAAAACACATGCAGTTCTATAATATAAGTCCATCAATAGTTTACCAAGCTGCAGTATGGAAGGCACGGTGAATACAGCCTGGCAATCAAGGTGGATGAGAAGTAACTCTGGAAAGACGTGTAGAAGTTCTACATAAAAAAGAGGATAATAGGTTTCTGGACAATTTCAGCAAAGATACAGTGATCAGCCATCTGAGCTAAAGATATTCAAATAACAGTCTTCATCTCAAACAGGCTCTTACAGAGAGCTACGCATCTATTCAGTTAGTATTTATTGAGAGCCTACTGTTCTAAGTGCCAAGGTAACAAAACAGTCGCAGATAAGAACTGTTAGCCTACGAGCACCTTATTAAACTGTGAACTCCTGAACTCAAGAGTTGCATCATGTAGACATTCAATCTATGTTTATATAAGAATGTTAACAGAACCCGCTCTGGTTGAGATTGAGGGCGTAGAATGCCCTAATAACCGCTTGGCTATGGAATTAAATGGTAACCCCAAAACATCCTCTTGTCCAAAAATTCTTTGAAATTCTTTTTATGTATTCCAGATATACTGGGTGTGGTTAGAGAGGCTGGCTAGCTGTTGAAGGGGAGTTACGGTGTGATAGTTCTTTAGGTTCATCACAGTGCAGAACTTGATCTTCAGCCTTGCATATCAGGAAGGTAGATTTATTTTTTCCTCTAGGGACCCAAAGTTAATGAGGTTTTAGATGTTAACTTACAATGATTAAACTCATAAAAGACTAATGGATACACTAGAATGAAACTTTGGTATTACAGTAGGGAAATTTTATCACAGTGCCTGGAATGCTTATGTCTCAAATATGGGTCATCCTATCTAGTGTAGTTACTGGGAATCTGAGTAAGGGAGAGTGGAATCAGAGCAAAGGATCTAAGGAAAACATTCCATCCAGGCATTGGGAAAGCCTATTCTTGCTCCATCTCACTGCAACCAGAACACATCTGACTTCCAAATTCTGTGTCATTCTTCTCTAGACAGTGTTGAAATAAACATGTCATTCTTGTTCTTAACTCCATCTCTTTCCAGGTTACAAGTTGATCTTTCTTTTTATTTTCCTTCAGTGGAATTTGTTAGATTTCATCTGCACTAATGCCATTGATTTTTATGGCTTCTTTCAACTATGTTACTTTAAGTTGTTAAATTACAGCCTCTTTAATGTCATGGACATGCTTCCCTGCAAGGGGCACTGGAGACCCACTTTCAATTCATTTCCACCCTACAAGACAGTTACTACATCTGGGCACCTGGCTGTCTCAGTCAGTAGAGCATGTGACTCTTGATCTCATGGTTGTAAATTCAAGCCCCACATTGGATGTAGAGATTACTTAAAAAAAAAATTAGGGAGCCTGGATGGCTCAGTAAGTTAAGCATCTGACCTTGGCTCAGGCTGTGATCTCACAGTTCATGAGTTCGAGCCCGGCATCTGGCTCTCAGCTGTCAGCACAGACCACTTGGGATCCTCTATCTCCCTCTCTCTCTGCCCCTGCCCTGCTCAGTACGTGCTTCTCTCTCTAAAATAAATAATAAAAATAAAAATTAAAAAGACAGTAATTACCTCTTACCACTTCTTAATACCCATATATTTTTTTACAGATAGGCAGATCTTACTTCTTTGGACTCATTTCTGTATATGAGTCCTTATTTATTCCTTTTTATTTTCATCTGGAATGGCTTCCCTGCTTCCCTTTTCTTTCTATACCCTACTTACTCTTTTGTTTTTAAGTTTTTATTTATTTATTTTGAGAGAGAGAGAGAAAGCAGGGGTGGGGCAGAGAGAGGGAGAGAGAATCCCACTCTCCCCACAGTGCAGAGAGAATTTGCACTGTCAGCAGAGAGCCCTAACTCAGGGTTCAAACTCACTAACTGTGAGATCATGACCTGAGCCGAAGTAAAGAGTCAGACACTTAACTACTGAGCCATCCAGGCACCACCCGCCTCATTTATTTAGGTTATAAAAGAGAGAATCTACCAGGGTCACCTGGCTGGCTCAGTTGGTAGAGTATGTGACTTGATCCTCAGGGTCATGAATTCAAGCCCCACATTCGACATGGATCCTACTTAAAAAATAATAAATAAATACAGGGCACCTGGGTGGCTCAGTTGGTTGGGCGTCCGACTTCAGCTCATGTCATGATCTCACTGTTTGTGGGTTCGAGCCCTACATCGGGCTCTGTGCTGATAGCTTGGAGCTTACTTCAAATTTTGTGTCTCCCTCTCTTGGCCCTACCCCTCTCACACGCTGTCTTTCTCAAAAATAAATAAACATAAAAAATAAATAATAAATAGATAAAGAAATAGAATCTACCAGACTTAGCATGGGGTTTTTTTTTTTTTTGTGGTTTTTATTTATTTTTGATAGAGAGAGGTGGGGAGACACAGAATCTGAAGCAGGCTCCAGGCTCTGAGCTGTCAGCACAGATCCCAATGCAGGGCTCGAACTCACCAAACATGAGATCATGACTTGAGCCTAAGTCAGATGCTCAACCAACTGAGCGACCCAGGCGCCCCACCTTTTCTTTAAAACCACATTTTACTGGGGCACCTGGGTCCCTCAGTCAGTTAAGCGTCAGACTTTGGCTCAGGTTATGATCTCACGGTTCATGAGGTTAAGCCCCATGTCGGAATCTGTGCCGACAGCTCAGATCCTGGAGCCTGCTTCAGGTATTACCTATTCAAAGCAAAAAATACATTTAAAAATGTTCTTTGTATGTATATCACTAAAAATATTGCTTTTTTTGTAAAATCAATAGATTCCAAATTTTGCTCATATTTACTGTTTTACCAAATTTCTATTCTTTTTAAAGATTTTTAGGGGCACTTTGGTGACTCTGTTGGTTAAGTGCCCAACTCTTGATTTCATCTCGGGTCGTGATCTCATGGACGGGGCTTCACATCCAGCTGCATGCTGGGCATGGATCCTGCTTGGGATTCTCTCCCCTCCCCTGTTCGTGCTTTCATGCACTCTCTCAAAATAAATAAACATTTAAAAAAATAGTTTTTTAAAAGTCATTAGAGATTATACTCTAAGTTGATATCTGCTAAATATGACCCCTGAAGACTGATGTATAAGCCAGATTAGTTGTTTCTTAATACAGATTAGGATACTTGTATGGGTTGTTTAGCTCATTCTCTTCCAATTAGGAAGTCTACCCAGAAAACCAGCAATTAGAACATTGTTTTATTAAAAAAAAAAAAGAACATTGTTTGATTATAGATTCAGACTAAAGGGATTTGAATCATCTAATTATGTGGTTTGTGTATCTGTTTTCACCATAGGATCATACTTGCCCGTCACTGTAATGAGATCAGCCTTCCATATCATACCCTCCATGATCCATACAGGAGTCCACTAACAAATTCTTAAACTCTCTGATTACCATTTTCCTTTTTGGAATTGGTGAATGGGTTAAATTAGATAATGCTGGAGATCTTGGCAAAGACTAAAATTCAAAGAATCTTGAATTCAAAGAATCTGATCAGTTTGACACTTCTTGTTCTCATTATAATGAATCAACTGACATTCTTATAGATAAATCAGTACCTTGTCATTTTGATTAGTGTGAATCAATTCCTTTAAATGGCTTTTGAAAACCCATTAAAATCTGTGTAACAGCTTTGGTAACTACAGAAATTACTTTCCTTTAACCATCTCATAGTCTCTGATTAAAGTTGAAATGGAGTTTAAGATCATTGTCAAGTACTTAAAAATAAACTCCTAAAGCCAAATTGTATGGCAAATATGATCAGAGAAGCCAATTCTGGACTTTCAACTAATCTTATTATATGTCATGTTTCTTAATATCTGTCATGTTAGTCTAAACCTGCCATATGCCTTTGTAAACCAGCACTTATTTAAGCAAGAATTGCTTTGGTGTGTTTACCCTTGAATTTTCCCTCAACAATCAGTTACCCTAGTGTAATAGAGGGCTAAGTAAGGTTTCATTTTGCTTCTTGAATTTCTAAATATTAGATCGTTATAACCTTTGTGGTACTTCAGTAACATCAATTATATTTTTTCCATGTGTTATGCTAGTATAGCTGAGAAAGAACTAGGTCATCCATCTAGAATGTGATGTATTAGCACTGTTTTAATAATGCTTAATGAGTGTGAATGCAGGAAATATTTCCAGATATCGGTCACCTTGACGGTTTTTATAAAGTGTGATAAATGTGCAGTGTGATTTCCTTAAATTTTCTGTTTTCAGTAGTAGAATAGTCTTACCGCTTTCCTTCTAGTTCAATCATGTTTGAAATTAAGAAGATTTGTTGCATTGGCGCCGGCTATGTTGGAGGACCTACATGTAGTGTCATTGCCCATATGTGCCCTGAAATCAGAGTAACAGTCGTTGACGTCAATGAATCAAGAATCAATGCATGGAACTCTCCTACACTACCTATTTATGAGGTAAAACTATATTAAACAACTTTGTTCTTATGCTGTTTTCTTACTGTTTTTGTTAAATAAATTACTATTAATGCAGAAATCTATGACTACAACTGAGAAGAAACTAAATGAGAAATATAGGTCCACAGTATTATGGATGTTACGAGTATAGTTATGTCAAGTATGCCCAGGAAAAATGACTGGGAGGAAATATATTGGAATATTAATAATGGTTGTATTAGTACAGGGAGAATATGGATAATTTGTTTCTCTTCTCTTTTTTCTAATTTTGTTTGTTAATATGGTTACCATATTGTAAATAGTAAAATTTTAAAAAGGTATTCCATAAAATTAAATGATAAAACTATGGATGTTTATAATATTCATGTAAGTCTATTATATTGGGGGTTATTGTACTGTACTTGTATCAGGTAAACTGGGTGGATAAATGATGTCTTTTATATCTAGTACCTAGTATCATAAATTTGTTTAATTGGAATTTCAAAATTTCTGTGAATTTAGATAATGTATAGTTAGGAAAATATGCTTCTATTTGATTAAGCTATGTGAATCCCATTTTTAGAAATTTCACTGTAAAAGGAGTTCATGAATATTATGCTTTCAAAACCCAGCAGAGAAGCATTTGAGAATTTGATGGTAGCATTTTCTTCCCAACATTAATATAGTCTCCTTATTTCCTTCAGGAAAACTTTGTTATTTGTAGGACTGTTATCAACCATAGTCCTTAAATGTATTAATCCTTTGGAAGAGAAGTCTCAACCAGGTTTATAGGCATATGAAATATAGAAACCCATGAGAAAGCACCCCCACAGTAGTAGCTACCTGAATCACACTTAGGACAAAAAAACAAACCTCTGAATCGTACCTTCTGTTTGTGCTATACCCTTTCTTTTTCTACCAAATGAACTACCCATAATAGTTCTATAAATACATTAGTGCTATATATCTTTCCCTGTTATAACATTACTATTATATTTGTTTTTAGAGAATTTTAAAAAACATTTTGGAAAGATAACTTAATGGAGTTTAATTCTGATAACCATAAAAGGGCTACAAGTTACCTGAAACCCATATTTATCTCTAATCATTAGTAATCACTCCTGCCAGCAGTGTACTCAAGTCTTCAAAAACAAAGGGCATCCATCAGATGGATAAAATTATTACTGCTGACAATACTGAGTCAACAAAGATTTAGAGCAATCGGACTTTTATACATTGCTGGTCAGAATGTAGACTGGTATAGCCACTTTCAAAACTGTTCGGCCAAAATATGCATAGTCTTGTCGTAGCCGAAGCCACTGAGTCCCGTGTTGAGGCGCCAAATGTCTAAACCCGAAGCCAGGTCCGGGCGCGTGTCCGCCCGTCCATCCACTTCCACCCCGGGCTGCGGCGGCACCCACGGGCGCCGTGGTGTGCTAGCTCGCCAGGTCCCAGCGCGCCCATCCCGGCTTGGAGCGCGCCTCCGGTCGGGGCGGACGCAACGGAAGCACGCTCCTCGCAGGCTTGGAGCGCACCTCCATCCGCCCCGACCGGCAGTGCGGAGAATCGGCGCGGGTTCTTTTCCTGTGGGAGGGAGAGAGACAAGGGACCGCGGAAGAGGGTGACGCACAGAGAGTAAAAACACAACTCACGGTTTCGATCAGGCGAAGAGAGAGAGTTTATTGAGAGAACTGTCTTATAAAGGCTTTCAGGGCGGAGCAAACAACGTAGTTGATGTAGCTGACTAGGTCGGTTGCTAGGAAACAGGGTTAAGAGATTAAGACTGGAGTGAAAGAGGAACGGGACTAAATTGTTTTAGCACAGCGCCTGAGGGGCCGAATACTACCCTGCCTGCAGGCGGTTGATCTTTGGTCTTCTGGCTTCCCTGCCTATTTTGCAACTCCCTTCAGGGAGTGACAAGTCTGGCTAGCAAAATGGAGAAGCAGCGGAGCAGCTAAGAGCTCAGCTGCTCCCCACATAGTCTGACCCAGCAAATCCACTTGTTGGTGTATATCCAATAGGAATGCATATATATGCGTGTGGCTAAAAGACAGATATTAACAGTGCTGTTCATAATAGCCCCAAATGGGAAACAGCCTAAATGTTAATCAGCATTGGAATGGATACATAAATTATAGCATAATCCTGCAATAAAATACTATACTACCCTGAAAATCAACAAAACTACTCCTACATGTAGGAATATGGTTTGGGCACCTGGGTGACTCAGTGAGTTCAGTGTACGACTATTGGCTTCAGCTTGGATCATGGTCTCATGGTTTGTGAGATCAAGTCCTGCATTGAGCTCTGTGCTGACAGTGCAGAGCCTGCTTGGGATTCTCTCTCTCCCTCTCTCTCTGCCCCTGTTCTGCTCACACACACATACTCTCAAAATAAATAAGCTTTAAAAAATAAAGAATATTGTTAAATTCTCCCAAACTAATGTGTTGCCAGACACAACACAAAGTAGTACATACTGTGTAATTCCATTTGTATACAATTCAAATATAAGCAAATTAATCTCTGATTATAGAATTCGGCAAGATTGTAATTTGAGCAGTGGTAGTGACTAGAGGTGCACAGGGCACACTGCAGGTTCTGATTTAGTCAATGTTCTAATTCTTATTATAGATAGTGGTTACACGAGTGTGTTCACTTATGAAAATTGAGTGATACACTTTTCTATACATTTTCATGTTATTTTGTTTTACTTCAATAAAAATTTTATTTAAGGGGTGCCCGGGTGGCTCAGTCAGCTAACTGTCTGACTTCGCTCAGGTCATGATCTCACAGTTCATGCGTTCGAGCCCCACATTGGGGTCTGTACTGACAGCTCAGAGCCTGGAGTTTGTTCAGATTCTGTTTCCCTCTCTCTGCCCCTCCCCCACTCGCTTGTCGGCTCGCTCTCAGAAATAAACCTAAAAAAATTTTCTCCTTAAAAACAAAAAAAAAGGCATCCTGAATTAGGAAAAGTATAAACTATTTATAATGTATTGGAATTTGACATTTTTCTTGGAGAAAACAAAAAATCAGTTGGCCAAGCATATTCCCTGGCCAGATTCTTATTGTTGATATTACTATTTATGTTCATTGAAATCTGAAACTCTTCTTCCTGAGACTTCAGTGCTTGAAATGTAATATAGGGGCACTTGACTGTCTCAGTTGGTAGAGCATGTGACTCCTCATCTTGAGGTTGGGAGTTTGAGCCCCATGTCGGGCATAAACCTACTTAAAAAAAAAAAAGTATGTTCTACATTGACATTGAATCCAGTTGGGATATACAGTTAGATTGAGAGAGTTAAGATCTAAAATTATTTCTTTTCCATATTGTACTTGTTTTTTCTCAATAACCTATCTTTTATAAACAAAGAAACAAGCATTTATTATTTTTTGTGCTTTTTTTAAATAAATAATTCGTTTTCTTTAAATCTCTTTAAAAAGAATATAAAGGATTTGAAAGTCTAGGGGCGCCTGGGTGACTCAGTCGGTTGAGCGTCCGACTTTGGCTCAGGTCATGATCTCACAGTTTGTGGGTTTGAGCCCTCATCGGGCTCTGTGCTGGCAGCTCAGAGCCTGGAGCCTGCGTCTGATTCTGTGTGTCCCTCTCTCTCTTTGCCCCTCCCCTGCTCATGATCTGTCTCTCTCTGTCTCTCAAAGATAAATAAATGTTAAAAAAAAATTTTTTTTTAAAAGTCTAGCTAGCCCCGTACTCATTAGAAGCAATGTCTGAGTTCTCAAAACCTTGAAATATTATAATTGTATTGGCTTTATTTAATGGTTATAACTATTTGGGCTTTAAAGTCTTATTTTTATGTCATTTTTTAAAAGTCTGTTTATTTATTTATTTTGAGAGAAAGAAAGCACCCATGTGAGTGGGGGAGGGACAGAAAGAGAGGGAGAAACTCCTAAGTAGGCTCTGTGCTTTCAGTGCAGAACCCCACACCAGGCTCGATCTTACAAACTGTGAGATCATGACCTGAGCCAAAACCAAGAGTCAGATACTTACTTAACTGACTGAGCCACCCAGGTGCCTCTTTTATGTCATTTTAATATGTCTGTTCCAGAAAATTAGATGATACCATAAGCAGCTATTTTAGTTCTGGAATATTTAGTGTAGCCTACAAAAGAAATGAAATCTTTCTAAAACCCACTGGTTTTGGAGGTTAAAAACATGCTTTAAAAACATGCACTGCTACTTTAAAATTCTAGAAGGAATTTTCTTAGCAAGTAGAATGATTTTCCTCTAAGCAAGTGAATGACTTCAGGCTTTCTTAGACACCAGTTTAAAGATGCTCATTTAAGGAATTTATAAATCAGAAAATAAAGATGATTTCTATAAGTTGTGTTTAAAAAAAAAGCAACAACTTGGGGAATGAACTGTATGACCCAATTTTCTATTTTCAAAGATGTATTAGGACTCTGTACAGTTTTTATTTCTTTATTTTATGTTGTAAAATGATCTATTCTTATACATTTTCTTGGCCATATTGGAGTTGTAAAATGTTAAGTGAAATGTCAAACAGGAAGACTTATAAAAGGAGAAAAAACAAATGACAGATTTAACTGGAATTCACTGGGCTCTCTGAATTGCTTTATTGAGTAGCTTATACATGTTATTACTAGTTGTAACTTTGTACTTACCTACCTTGGACAAGGCAAAAGAATATTTTTATGTCCAGAGAAGCTTTGGACACTTGCAATCAACTTGCTGTTGTAAATCTGTATCCTATAATGCATTTATATAACCAAATAAATACTTGTTTTCAAGTATAATTATAAAAATCTGTGGCATCGATTTTTCATTTTAAATACCATATTTTAAGGTCAGGAAGACCCTAGTTGTAACTAATGTTCATGGTCACTAATAAAGAAATACTATAATATGTAATGATAGCATTTAATATGCCCTTTTGAGTGCATAGTCTTCTTGAGAGTTGTTCTACCCTCACTCCATCTACTCTGAGAATAACTAATTAAAGAAATATTTAGAAGGAAAAATGATAGGACTTGATTGTTGATCATAAAAGAAGGATGAAGGGGGAGCCTGGGTGGCTCAGTCAGTTAAGCGTCTGACTCTTGATTTTGGCCCAGGTCGTGATCTCATGGTTTATGGGGTTGGCTTGGAGTCTGCTTGGGATTCTCTGTCTTCTTTCTCTGTGCCTCCCCTGCTCACTCTCCATTTGTCTCTCTCAAAATAAATAAATAAATAAACATTTAAAAAAGAAAATCATAAGAGAAACTACATTGACAATATGGTACTATATTTATTGAAAAAAAAATTCACTTATAAGCACACCGGTGCAGTTCAAATCTGTGTTGTTCAAAGGTCAACTGTGTGTTTTGCTTATGAGTGACACAGTGAATAGCACATAATAAGTACTCAGTAAATATTTGCTGAATCAATGAGTGAGCTGTCAGTTATGCCAGATACAGAAGAAATCAGGACTGAGACATACTCATTAAATTTGGTACTATGGGGGTGATTGTAAGCTTTGCAAGAACAATTACAAATGATCAGAGATCAAGGAAGTGAGACAGTGAAAAAGGTGACAGTGTAGGAGAAGGTGTGGCGCTGGAGAGGAAGACAGGGTAAAGGCAGTGATTTTATTTATTTATATATTTTTTCTTTGGTTGATAAAAGATCAAGCATGTTAAAAACTAAGGTAGACCAGTTACCTAAATAAGGAAAGGCCAAAGCATAAGGAGAAAGGGGCTAATTGATGGAATAAAGTCTAGAAAGATAGCAAAAGGATGAATCAAAAGCACAAGTGGAGGGATTGGCCTTGAAAGCCTCTTCTTGGAGACTGGAGGGAAGCCAATGAGGATGGATAAAGGTAGAGACAGTTTTGTTGGGGGGACATGAAATAAAGGTGACTGATACACTGGCAGCCTCAGTTTTCTGATAGCAGGAAGTAAAATAGTCTGAAGAAGAAAGAGGGGGTAATGTTGGGCCAAGGACTTAGAAATAGTGGAGGTTCAGAGCAGCAATCTCAGGACACACAGGGCAAAGTTGAAAACACTATCAAGTCGTATTGAAAACCCAGCGAAATATACTTAGGGTCCATGAGCTTATGCTTATTGTGGTTCTTTCTAATCCAGTAGGCTTACATTTATGGGCCAAAACTATATGAACAAAAAATAGACATTTTTATTTTTGGAGAAGGAAATAGTAATAACTATCAAATAAAATATGGTAATAAGATACTTGAGTGTTTACTCAGAAAATATCATTAGTGTTAATATTTAACCATTAAAACATTTTATTTTGTGGGGAGCCTGGGGTGGCTGAATCAGTTAAGTAACTTATTCTTGATTTTGGCTCAGATCATGATCTCACAGTTCATCGGATCAAGCCCCGCATCAGACTCTATACTGACAGCACTGCGCTTGCTTGGAATTCTCTCTCTCCCTCTTTCTTTGCCCCTCCCTGCTTGCGCACAGGTTCTCTCTCTCTTTCTCTCTCAAAATAAATAAACATTAAAAAATAAAAACCATTTTACCTTGTTATTACCATTTTTTTGAATAGTCACTGCTTTTTTGTTAGCTCTGTAACAATTTAATAACTACTTTCTTTAAAAAAAAGGATCATTTGCTTTACTTT
The DNA here is from genome assembly GCA_004023845.1 of Helogale parvula. Taxonomy (NCBI): domain Eukaryota; kingdom Metazoa; phylum Chordata; class Mammalia; order Carnivora; family Herpestidae; genus Helogale; species Helogale parvula. The sequence goes on along the minus strand of PJEM01009876.1, from coordinate 24,999 downwards.
TTCTAAATAAAATGAAAGATAATTTTACCCTGTGAAAATATTTGAGTTCTTCCATAAAAAGTACCCTATCAATTCTCAATACTAATTATAATAATTACACAATGAATTTAATAAGAGATAGAACCTATGTTATTAACTACTTCTGCATCAGTTTTGGAGATCTTCAACTCTCCCATTGATTTTAACAGAATAATATAGTTGTTTGTTTTGAGATCTTATTAACTATTGGTTAGTATGGATTCTGCATTGCTCTGATTCTAAGTTAATTTTAATATTAGGAGATTATATATAGGACTAAATTCAGTCTTCTGCAAAATCCCAAGTCTATAAACTTTTTCTGTCATTTCCAAGAACCTAGTCAAAATAACCAAGAAAATGGTTCCTATGATTGGTGACACCATATTCATGGCTATCGTGGTTTATTTATTTTGCTGGTCCTGTTACACATTTTAGTTAAACTAATGGAAACCTGAATTTGCATTTTATACTTTCTTTAATTGCTTATGCTGGAAAGCCTCAGAACCATAAAGATAAGCGAATGCCTCTGGATATAACTCTAGTCCTGTGGCCCCAGAATTAGACTTTTTTTCTTTACCATATAGATAGTTTTCTGCACTTACATAATATTGTGGATATTGTTTGGCTATTCTCCCCCAAGAAGAGTTAAGCTTCTGTGGTTTAGGTGTGGTCTGTTTAGTGTGCTTTTTATTATGGAAAATTTTGAACATGTGACAGAAAGGGAGAGAATAATGAGTCCCCGTGTGCCTTATTACCCTTTTTCAACAATTTATCCACATGGCCAATCCCTTCCCCAACTACCACCATCCTAGTTATTTATAATATCATCCATAAACATTTCATTATATATCTCTAAAAGATAATTGCTTTTAAAATGTAAGCATGTCACCATTGTTACTATAAATTTTAATAAGTATTTCTTAATATCAAGAATTTGTTGGGGGTTGCCTGGGTGGCTCAGTCTGGCTTCAGCTCAGGTCATGATCTCACGGTTCATGGGTTCGAGCCCCGCATCCGGCTCTGTGCTGGCAGTTAGCTCAGAGCCTGGAGCCTGCTTCAGATTCTTTGTCTCCCTCTCTTTCTAACCCTCCCCTGCACATACTGTCTCTCTGTGTCTCTCAAAAATAAATAAAACACATTAAAAATTAAAAAAAGAATAAAAATTTTTATGTTTATTTTCTTTCTTTCTTTTTATTTATAGTTTATTGTCAAGTTGGTATCCATGTAACACCCAGTGCTCATCCCCACAAATGCCCTCCTCCATGACCATCACTCCCCCTTCCCTTTTCCCTCTCCCCCTTCAGCCCTCAGTTTGTTCTTAGTATTCAAGAAAGAATCTCTCATGATTTGCCTCCCTCCCTCTCCCTCTTTTTCCCCCCTTCCCCTCCCAATGGTCCTCTGTTAAGTTTTTCCTATTAGACCTATGAATGAAAACATATGGTATCTGTCTTTCTCTGCCTGACTTACTTTGCTTAGCATGACATCCTCAAGGTCCATCCACATTGCTACAAATGGCCAGATTTCATTCTTTCTCATTGCTATGTAGTAGTATTCCATTGTATATATAAACCACATCTTCTTGATCCACTTGTCAGTTGATGGACATTTAGGCTCTTTTCATAATTTGGTTATTGTTGAAAGTGCTGCTATGAACATTGGGGTACATGTGCCCCTATGCATCAGCACTTCTGTATCCCTTGGGTAGATCCCCAGCAGTGTTATTGCTGGGTCATAGGGGAGTTCTGCTGATAGTTTTTTGAGGAACGTCCACACTGTTTTCCAGAGCGGCTGCACCAGTTCATATTACCACCGACAGTGTAGGAGGGTGCCCATTTCTCCACACCCTCGCCAGCATCTATAGTCTCTTGATTTGTTCATTTTAGCCGCTCTGACTGGCGTGAGGTGGTATCTGAGTGTAGTTTTGATTTGTACTTACCTGGTGATGAGTGATGCTGGGCTTCGTTTCATGTGTCGGCCATCTGGATGTCCTCTTTGGAGAAGTGTCTATTCATTTGGAGGGTCAGAGAGAGAGGGAGACACAGAATCTGAAACAGGCTCCAGGCTCTGAGCTGTCAGCACAGAACCCAATGCAGAGCTCAAACCCACGAACCGCGAGATCATGACCTGAGCCAAAGTCAGACACTTAACCAACTGAGCCATCCAGGCGCCCCTCAAGAATTTTTTTAAGTTTTGTTTATTTAAGTAATCTCTACACCCAACATGAGGCTCAAACTCACAACCCCAAGATCAAGAGTCACACACCCTGGTGACTGAGCCAGCCAGGCTCCCCAATCAAGATGCTTACACATGTCCTTCTTCCCACAGTTTATTTGAATCAGAATCCATGTAAGATCCATACACTGCATTAGATTTGTGCATCACTTAAGTGTCTTTTAAGACCACAATATTTTAATCTCTCTTTCTCTCTCTGTTTTTCTCTTCAGTTTACTTGTTAAAGAAACCAGGCTGTTTATAGAATAGACATTCTCAATCTGAATTTTGCTTATTGGGCTGATCTGATCATTTAGATCTGAATTTTTTTTCTTTCAACATTTTCTTTTGATTTTTTATTTTTATTGGTAAGAATACTTGTTAGGTGATTTTGTACAGCTCAGTATTCTTAACATAACTGATCCTCCTGTTAAACTATGTGAGAAAAGTAATAAAATTTTTAATTAAAGTGTTTCTTACATTAAGACTTAGAAAAAATATATACTTACGTATGCATAGAGTTAATGTTGACTGTTTCACAACCAGTTGTATAGTCTGAATTCTTGGAGGTAAACATCTGCATTCATAATGATGATGCTAAAGCAAATGTTTGCTTGAAATCACAGAAGACCTTGAATTTTCTGATAATTATATTGATACATAGTTAATTGTTAACTCTTATGAAATAATTAGGCATGTGGTAAACAATGACACATTAAAATGAGCTGGTGCTTTAATTTTGGCAAGGTCAATTTTGCTCTGTTTAATAATGTTGCATAATATACACTTATGGCCTTTAGTGTATTATCTTTGATTTTTCTACAAAGGTGCTTTGAGTGCAAGTCCAAACCTTTAAATTATAACTTTCTTTTTTAGAAAATGTAATTCTATATGATTAGGTTATCTCATGTAACTGGTTAGCTGTATGGACAACTCCTTTTTTCTTTTCAGCCAGGACTAAAAGAAGTGGTGGAATCCTGCCGAGGAAAAAATCTATTTTTTTCTACCAATATTGATGATGCCATTAAAGAAGCTGATCTTGTTTTTATTTCTGTAAGTATTTTATTTGGCTTTCTAAGGTTTTTGTTTTTTTTTTTTAATTTCTGGGGCACCTGGGTGGCTCAGTCAGTTAAGCCTCCAACTTCAGCTGAGGTCAGATCTCACATTTGTGGGTTCAAGCCCAGCGTCAGGCTCTTTGCAGACAGCTAGCTCAGAGCCTGGAGCCTGCTTCCAGTTCTGTGTCTCCTTCTCTCTCTGCCCCTCTGCCTCTCATGCTGTGTCTCTCTCTGTATAAAACATAAATAAAACATTTTAAAAAATAGAAAAAATTCTTTTTAATGTTTATTTTTGAGATAGAGACAGAGTGTGAGAGGGGGAGGAGCAGAGAGAGAGACACACAGTATCTGAAGCAGGCTCCAGGCTCTGAGCTGTCAGCACAGAGTGCAATGTGGAGCTGCTCAAACCCAAAAGCCATGAGATCATAACCTGAGCCAAAGTGGGACACTTAACTGACTGAGCCACCTAGGCGCCCCTTGCTACGTGAGCTTTACTGCATTATTGTCTATGTAGAAGTTTTATCGTGTTTTAATAGTAATCCATTGGTATTAATCCACATCATCGTTTAGTATAGAGTTGTCCAGTTGAGTTTAGGTTGTCATTTTATCCAACACTTCATCATACCCCATAATCATCTGGTCAAATGTGTCACTTCCAATCACTGATAATAATTGGAGAAAGTTCTAGTCAGGGATCTAGAATTAGGAAGTGTTGGTAATAAGTGAGCCCATGTGGTAATAGTGATGTTTGTCATCATTTCTTGTTTCAACCACTGCTTGGTAGAGGTGAGGTGAAGAAAATCAGGTAAAGTGTGCGTGCAAACTTATGGGACTCTCCGTTTTAGCTGAATTATGTTCCAGAAGTCATTTTTATTATTATTATTTTTTATTTTAGAGAGAGTGTGTGTGTGCATTTAAGTTTGTATTTATTTTAAGAGTGGGAAAGAGAGAGAGTGCCATGAGTATGTGCTGGGGAGGGGCAGAGAGAGGAGAAAGAATCCCAATCAGGCTCTGTGCTATCAGTGCAGAGCCTGATGTGGGGCTTGATTTATGAACAGTAAGATATTGACCTGAGCCGAAATCAAGAGTTGGATGCTTAACCGACTGAGCCACCCAGTTGCTCCTAAAGATTTTATTTTTAAGTAATCTCTATACCCAACGTGGGGCTTGAACTTAACAACCCTAAGATCTAGAGTTGCATGCTCTATGAATTGAGCCAGTAATGCGCTCCACCAGAAGTCATTTTAAACTAACTTTTTGGAACTTGGCTTGGGTTGATTAGGTTACAGGCTAGTCCACAGGCACCTTAGCTCATGATACGACTAGCCTGTTGTACCTTTGTAATGAAAAAATAGAACCAATGCTTAGGAGTAAACTCCAATAATATTTTTGAATGATATTGCAAATATTTTTAAAAAGCTATTGTTATAGGTCTGTAAACAAGGAGGATAGAAAAGAAATTTAAATTCAGTTTTGGGGCACCTGGGTGGCTTAGTTGGTTGAGTGACCAGCTCTTGATTTTGGTTCAGGTCATGATCTTGCAGTTCATGGCTTCTGCTGCAAGTCAGGCTCTATGCTGGCAACGTGGGGCCTGCTTGGGAATCTCTCTCTCCTTCTGCCCTTCCCCTGCTTGTGCTCTCTCTCTCTCTCTAAAAATGAATGAATAAATATTTTAAAAATTTCTAATTAAAAATAAAATTTGGTTTAAAAGACCAGGATAACAGTATCCAAAATCTATAAAGAACACATCAAACTCAACACCCAAAAAACAAGTAATCCAGTGAAGAAATGGGTAAAAGGCATGAATAGACACTTTTCCAAAGAAGATATTCAGATGGCTAATAGACACATGAAAAAATTTTCAGAATTAGTCATGATCAGGGAAATATATATTAAAACCATAGTTTTAATAGTAAGATACCACCTGGTGGGAATGCAAACTGGTGCAGCCACCCTGGAACACAGTATGGAGGTTCCTCAAAAAATTAAAAATAGAACTACCCTATGATCTAGCAATTGCACTATTAGGTGTTTATCCAAAGGATATAGGAGTGCTGTTTCAAAGGGGCACATGCACCTCAGAGTTTATAGCAGCACTATCTACAGTAGCCAAAGTTTAGAAAGGGTCCAAATGTCCATTTGACAGATGAATGGATAAAGAAGATGTAGTGTGTGTGTGTGTGTGTGTGTGTGTGTGTGTGTGTGTGTGTGTATATATATATATATATATATATATATATATATAAAGAAGAATGAAATCTTGTCATTTGCAACTACTTGGATGGAACTAGAGTGTGTTATGCTAAGCGAAATAAGTCAGTCGTAGAAAGACAAATATGACTTCATTCATATGTGGAATTTAAGATACAAAGCAGATGAACATAGGGAAGCGAAGCAAAAAAAAACAGGTAAGGGGATAAAACACAAGAGACTTAAATACAGAGAACAAACAGAGGGTTGCTGGAGGGGTGTTGGGTGGGGGCATGGGCTAAATGGGCAAGGGGCATTAAGGAGGACATTTGTTGGGATGAGCACTGGGTGTTATATGGAAGTGATGAATCACTAAATTCTGTTCCTGAAATCATTATTACACTATATGTTAACTAACTTGGATGTAAATTATAAAAATAAATAAGAATAAAGATTTTTTTAAATTAAAAAATAAAGACCAAGATAATAGTGGTGCATAGGTGGCTCAGTCAGTTGGGTGTCCAACTTCAGCACAGGTCATGATCTCATGGTTTGTGAGGTCAGGCCCCATAATTGGGCTCTCTGCTGACAGCACAGAGCCTGCTTCAGATCCCCTGTCTCCCTCTGTCTCTACCCCTTTCTAGTTTGTGTGCTCTTTGAGTGGCGCCTGGGTAGCTCAGTAGGTTGGGCATCTGACTTTGACTCAGGTTATGATCTCACAGTTTCTGGGTCTGAACCCTGCATCAGGCTCTGTGCTGTCAGCACAGAGCCTGGGGCCTGCTTCAGATTCTGTGTCTCTCTCTTGCTCTGCCCCTCCCCCGTTCACACTCTTTCTCAGTCTCTCAAAAATAAACATTAAAAAAAATTTTTTTTAATAATAAATTTGGAAAAATCATTAAAAAATAAAATAAAGACCAGGGTATTAATTTATTACATACAATAAAAAGAGGAAAGAAAACTTATGTTTCCTTTCAGACTGTGAACTCCTTTAGGACAAGAACAGTCTCATTCATCCTTATATCTTCAGGGCTTAGCTTGCAACACGCCTGCCCTGATGTCTATCACTATAGTGTCTGTCTGAATCACTAAATGTCTGTCACATTTATTGAATAAGTTCCCCAGATGCTTCAGGGTGTTCTGTCCGGTGATTACATTTATAAAATATCATTTCCATGGAACTAATAGAGGATTAAATTAAAGCTAATGATGATAGTTAACTTCGCGTTTAAATAGTTAATTGATTCCGGGTTTATCTTGAAATCACTGAATATCTCACAGATACTTTGTTTATAATCCCAAACGCTTTCATCAGGTGAACACTCCAACCAAAACCTATGGAATGGGGAAAGGCCGCGCGGCAGATCTGAAGTATATTGAAGCTTGTGCCAGACGCATTGTGCAAAACTCCCATGGGTACAAAATTGTGACTGAGAAAAGCACAGTTCCAGTGCGGGCAGCAGAAAGTATTCGTCGAATATTTGATGCAAACACAAAACCTAACTTGAATTTACAGGTATTTTAAAAAAAGGAAGCATTGGAACCTGATTCTTATGTAAATATTGCTGCTTATAGTTACCCGTGGTTAATTCTAGGCTTAAAACTTTGCTTTGCTTTGCACTCAGGTGCTGTCCAACCCTGAGTTCTTGGCGGAAGGGACAGCCATCAAGGACCTGAAGAACCCAGATAGAGTGCTGATTGGAGGGGATGAAACGCCGGAGGGCCAGACAGCTGTGCAGGCTCTGTGTGCTGTGTATGAGCACTGGGTTCCCCGAGAAAAGATCCTCACCACTAATACTTGGTCTTCAGAACTTTCCAAACTGGTTGGTATATAGCATTCAACTTTCCATTTAATTTAAAGCCAAGTACTTATTTCTCTTAAGCCTCATAAGCCACACAGGTACTTTCTTAATATCAAATAAAAGGTATGATTTTGAAGATAATATTCTTGTCCATTATGAAATAATTTCACAAGAGAAATAAAATATTGGGGTATAAAATATTCTGAAAAGTTCTAAATTTTTAAATAAAATATAAAATGGAGGGTGCATTAAAATAGTAGTCTTAAAAATCACTCTTTCTCTCCCTTTTTTACTCCCATTCTTAAACATCTTTCTTCTCAGATTTAAAACATTTTCCTTTGCCATCCCAATTCCTAGCCTCCTCAAATTGGGCCTATCAGTACCTTTTATATCTCTCTCAGTAATTTGTATCAACTCAATGAAATATAATCTAGACATTTAAAATTGCCATTTTAACTCATTGTACTTTTCCTTTTTTTTTTTTACCCCCTGAAGGCAGCAAACGCTTTTCTGGCCCAGCGGATCAGCAGCATTAACTCTATAAGTGCCCTCTGTGAAGCAACAGGGGCTGATGTGGAGGAGGTGGCAACTGCCATTGGAATGGACCAGAGAATTGGAAATAAGTTTCTGAAAGCCAGTGTTGGTAAATTGAAAATTTTCTGTACTTAGTTTCATTTATCTGCGTCTCTAACTTTAGGGAAGCCTTTTTTTTTTTTTAATGTTTATTTATTTTTGAGAGAGAGGCAGAGAGAGGGAGACAGAGGATCCGAAGCAGGCTGTGTGTTGGCAGCACAGAGCCCAGCGAGGGGCTCTAACTCACCAACTATGACATCATGACCTGAGCCGAAGTTGGATGCTTAACCAGCTGAGCTACCGAGGCGCCCCAAGGAAATCTTTAACTTGATGCCCTTAAAATAATGATTCTATTATAATGTGACCTTCAGTCTATCAGGAACTTCCCAAGTGAAGCAACAATTAAGCTTATATTGTTTAATAATTACTGATTGATTAGTAGGATAAGCATAGTTCACTGTTTTACGAGGATTAATTGGTATTTAGTTAGAACATTTAGGAAGACTAAGTTCAGGAGCCCACATAGGAAATAACTCAATACCTTACTGAAGCAAACAGGAAAAAAAGGTCCTGTCATTTACCTTGCCTACTCATATACTTTTGGAAATGTGGCCTTGGCGAAGTGAGCTGGTCCTCATTGTTTGCCAGTTCTGTACTTCTGAATTATCCTACTTGCTAAAATTTATTTGTAATCCCAAGATCAGTGCTCCTAGTGCTTTCATGGTCATTTGCAGACACAAACACAGCAGCAAAAAAATTGAGTCACCCAACACAGACGTGTCCAGCTGAAGTCGCATAAGGCAATGCTCTTGTTTTCTTGTTTTAGCTCCTATTCTGTAAATAAGTTCTCTTTTTGTGGTCTATTTAGTGTTACATTTTTTACGTTTTTGTGCTTTTCGTTGGTGGCTTCACTTTTTAAATGGCTCTCAGGCATATTGCAAAATGCTGTCCAGTGCTTTGAAGTGCCAGGAGACTCCGACGTGCCTCACAGAGAAAATTCATGGTTAGATAAGCTTTATGCAGGCATGGGTTATGGTGCTCCTGGTTGTCAATTTAATGTTAATGAGTCAATAATATATATTAAATAAGGTGTCTTTAATTTTTTTTAACATTTATTTATTTTTGAGAGACAGAGAGAGACAGAACATGAGCAGGGGAGGAGCAGAGAGAGAGGGACACACAGAATAGGAAGCAGGCTCCAGGCTCTGAGCTGCCAGCATAGAGCTTGACACGGGGCTCGAACCCACCAACTGTGAGATCATGACCTGAGCCAAAGTTGGACACTCAACTGACTGAGCCACCCAGGTGCCCCAAATAAGGTGTCTTTAAATTCATAAAAAGAAGAACAGGGGCACTGGGCTGGCTCCGTTGGTAGAGCATGCAACTCTTGATCTCAGGGTAACAAGTTTGAGCCTCATTTTGGGCATAGAGCTTACTTAAAGGGAGAGGCAGAAGATGTGAACAGACATTTCCTCAAAGAAGACATGTAGATGGCCAAGAGACACATGAAAAGATGCCCTGTATCACTCTTCACCAGAGAAATGCAAATCAAAACCATAATGAGATATCACCTCACACCTGTCAGAATAGCTAAAATAAAAAATACAAGAAACAACAAATATTGGCAGTGATGCAGAGGAAAAGGAACACTCATGCACTATTGGCTGCACTGTTGCAGCCAGTGTGGAAAACAATATGGAGGTTCCTCAAAAATTAAAAATAGAATGACCATATGATCCAGTAATTTCACTACTGGGTATTTACTCAAAGAATAAAAAAATACTAACTCAAAAAGATAAAAAGCATCCCTATGTTTATTGCAGCATTATTTACACTAGGCAAGATATGGAAGCAACCCAAATGTCCATTGATAGATAAATGGATAAGGAGGATGTGAGGTATACACACATACATACACATATATACATACCGTGGAATATTATTCGGCCATAAAAAAGGAATGAAATCATGCTATTTGCAACAGCATGAATGGATCTAGAGTATTATGCTAAGTGAAATAAGTCAGTTTAAGGTAAGATAAGAATCAGTGGATTGTAGACCTGAAACTAATATAACACCGTATATTTACTATCCTGGAATTAAATTTAAAAGTTAAAAAAAAAAACATAAAAGAGTTCAAAGCACAAAAAAATAAATAAAATAAAATAAATTTTTAATAAAAATAAAATGATTATGTATCAATTTGTTGGTGAAATGTGACCATAAGCTCACAGGAACCTCTCTTTATTTCACCTAGGAGCAATGCTTTAGTATTCATTATTTTCACATTTGTGGCAATTTTGTAGAATGTAACTAGTGGATAATGAAAATTGATTGTATTTTAGGATATAAGTTAATATAGTTAATGTAAGGGTAAATAGAGTTTTATAGATTGGGCCATAGGCAGCCTTTCCTCTACTTCTGGGGCCTAATGCCTCTTCCCAGTACTGGTTTCCCTGCCCTTTTCTATCTTTTTAGTATTTTCTTTAAGCTACCATTTACCAAAAAATAGCCACTATTTACTGAAGGTCTATTATGCAACAAGTTCTGAACTAGTACTTTATGTATCTCATTTATTAATCCTTATAGCCTGTTAAGAAGGTGCCGGTAAGGGGCGCCTCTGTGGCTCAGTCAGTTGGGTGGCTGACTTTGGCTCGGGTCATGATCTCGTGGTTTGTGAGCTCGAGCCCCATGTTGGGGTCTGTGCTGACAGCTCAGAGCCTGGGGCCTGCTTCGGATTCTGTGTCTCCCTCTCTCTCTGCCTCTCCCCTGCTACTCTCTGTCTCTCAAAAATAAATTTAAAAAAAAAAGTGCTGGTATTTCCTTTATAGAGATGGTTAGGGATCAGGGAAATTTTTACAACTTACTGAAAGTCATACATCTGGTGAGTGGCTAGGTCTTTTGGACTCCAAAGCACATGCCAATCCTCACTGTATATTAGATTGCATTAGAACAGGGTGGGCAAACTATTGTCTTCAGGCTAAAATTGGCCTACGGCTTGCTTTTATAATAAAGTTTTATTGGAATACAACCATGCCCATTTTATTACATATTGTCTATGATTGCCTTTGAGCTACAAAGGCAGAGTTGAATATTTGTGCCAGAGATTATGTGACCCACAAAGGCTAAAATATTCACAGTTTGTCCCTAAAAGTTTACCAGCCCTGTGCTAAAGTATGAGAGGTGGGGCAGTGTACCAGGTGAATGAGGAATAAAATAGAAAATGTAGTCATAATCAAACATTAACTACAAGACTATCTAGAAATTATTTATAGAGTTGATTAGTTGCTTGCAAATTTCATACAGTGTTTAAACTCAATAACTTTCCAACATCTAAATTTTATTATTAGCAATCCTAGCATAGGGGCCCCTGGCTGGCACAGTCAGTAGAGCATGCAACTCTTGATCTCGGGTTGTGAGTTTGAGCCCCATGTATGGTGTAGAGTTTACTTTAAAAAAAAAATTGTAGCATAGGCCTTCTGATTTAGTGTGACAGATTTGTCACATGATTTAGTTGTGGTTCTTAGATAAAAATACTGTCACTTTTTTCTTCAGGTTTTGGAGGAAGCTGCTTTCAGAAAGATGTTCTGAATTTGGTTTATCTCTGTGAGGCGCTGAATTTGCCTGAAGTCGCTCGGTATTGGCAGCAGGTACTAATCTTTATAGTCAACAACTTTTGTTTAACTTCTAATTAAAACATGTCACCTCCTGTGAGATGTTTTTGACAGAATTTATTTATTCTGGGAACTCAAACATCACATTCAGTTTGTTTATATTAGGTTTATTTATTGGGCTTCTGTGTCTTTGTCTTTTTTGCTAGTGAACTCTGATGGAAATTTGTGATAAACTATATGTCTTATAGTTTTATAACACATTTGCTCTCAGAGTAAAGCAAGAACTGTTAGTCTTAATTATAGCTCTTTTCTATCGTGCAAGGCAGAAAATCACAACAAAGGAAGGACCTGCATTATAATGCTGTCAGGTGGTTTGTGTGTGTTGATTTTGTTTTGTCCCTTTGAGATTCACAGAGCTAAAATTAGAGACCCTTTCCAAACTGGCAATGGAGTTCACATTAACTGAGTGCTTTCCCCGTGCCAGGTAGTTTTTTAGGTACTTTGCGTATTTCATTTAGTCCTCATCGCTAATATTATCCCCCATTTATAGGCAAGGAAACTGAGGCTTAGAGACGTTAAGTAATTTGTCTAAGATACCAGCAGTATACATATCTTCCCCAAATATTTTTTCTGCAACTTTATAGTTTTTTATAGATTTTTATAGTTTTTTATAGATTTCAACAGTGGGTGACAATATAAGGAAACGCACATTTTTAAGGAAAATGTACAATGTAAAAGTTTGTTTCATTCAGTTCATCATGATGACTTTATCCTCCTGTCCATCATGGCAAACATGCAGATAAAGACTTGATTTTCTAACACTCTGGGCTCATTTTTCAAGCTCTCAGGTTTTGAGACAACCCTTAGAAACTCAGTGCCTTAAAAAAACACACATAGAGGCACCCAAGTGGCTCAGTTGGTTAAGCATTTGACTTCGGTTCAGGTCATGATCTCACTATTCATGAGTTCAAGCTCCACATCAGGTTCTGTGCTGACAACTCAGAGCTTGGAGCCTTCTTCATATTCTGTGTCTCTGTCTCTGTCTCTGTCTCTGTCTCTGTCTCTCTGCCCCTCCCCCACTTGCACTCTGTCTCTCTCTCAGGAATAAATTGACATTAAAAAAATTTAAAAAGACATACACACATAAAAACTAGTCTCTTTCCTTATATTCATCTGGTCACCAATAGGAAGTCTTGTTTGTTTATTTATTTATTTATTTTTATTTTTCTAATATTTATTTATTTTTGAGAGAGGGAGAGAGCAAGCATGAGTGGTGGTGGGGGGGTGAAGAGAGAGAGGAAGGCAGAAGATCTGAAGTGGGCTCTGTGCTGACGCAGAAAGCCCGATATGGGGCTTGAACCCATGAATCATGAGATTATGTATGACAGGAGCTGAAGTCGGGCACTCAACTGACTAAGCCACCCAGGTGCCCCTGAAGTCTTGTTTATAAACTCTTAGGAGAGTAAAGGGTTAGGTGATCAGAGACTTTTTTTACTCTTACAATATTTACTTTAAAACTTTGCCAGGGGTTAGCAGTGTTATGCTTTATCAAGAGGCAGCTATAACTCTGTGCATTGTTCAACTGTCCTCTGTCCACTTTCTACTTACACTCAGTTTTGGTGAGGGGTAAGCAAATGGGAGGGGGATGGGAGCTTTGGGGTTTGGTTGCTTACAGCCTTGCTTCCATAGGGTTTGGAGAAGTTGGCAAAGGAAAACTCTGTTTTCTCTGTGCCAAACTTACCAGCTATTATAGCTGGATCTCAAATGGGGTTGAAATTCGGCTCTTCTCATCTTTACATCCATCACATCAAGACTGGTGCGTGGAAAGTTAGGCCAAGTGAAAATTTTCAGGATGGCTTTAATTGGTAGGATGGTAGTTTTTTTTTTTAATTTTTAATAGATACTGAAGAGGTGGTTTAGTTTTTGCCTCCTGTTACTGTGTGAGGCTGGTATTCATACAATAGTACTATAAAACTGTGAGCAGTCTATGGCGTAGGCGTCAGCTCTTTTAAATGCACTAATTGTACATGTGTACGCTGCATGAATGTGCATGTAATTTCAGGTCATAGATATGAATGACTACCAGAGAAGGAGGTTTGCTTCCCGGATCATAGACAGTCTGTTTAATACAGTAACTGATAAGAAGATAGCTATTTTGGGATTTGCATTCAAAAAGGACACCGGTGATACGAGGTATCTTAAAAATATTTCAGCCCCTTTGAGAATATTAGTTGCTCATCTTATTTTGGTTTTGGATGGTGGATGTCTGTGTGTGAAATATATGTGTGTGTGTGTGTGTATATATATATATATATATGGCATAAAGAATAAAGTGAACATCCATATCCTCACAAGAAATAGAATCTTCCCTCTGTAAACTCCTTAGGTATTATATTATATGCCATTTCAAAGCTTAGCAATACTGATTTATTTTCCTTTAGAGAATCTTCTAGTATATATATCAGCAAATATTTGATGGATGAAGGTGCACATCTCCATATATATGATCCAAAGGTACCAAGGGAACAAATAGTTGTGGATCTTTCTCACCCAGGAGTTTCAGAGGATGACCAAGGTAAGGCTTTGAGTCTTATGAATCTCTTTGAGTGTAGACCCTAAAACTTGTTTGTTCTCTACAAACCTTTGGTTGTTCTGTTTTTGTTTCTTAATGAAATGCTGCATTAAAAAAATTCTTTTAGGGGTACCTGGGTGGCTCAGTTAAGCATCTGACTCTTGATTTTGACTCAGGTCATAACCTCAGCAGTTCATGGGATCGAGCCCAGCATCAGACTCTGTGCTATCAGCACAGTGTCTGCTTGGGATTCTCTCTCTTCCTCTCTCTCTCTCTGTCCCTCGTCCACTTTCTCTCTTTCTCTCGAAATAAATAAACAAAAAAATAATTCCAGCATGGTTAACATATAGCATTACATTAGTTTCAGGTATACAATATAGTGATTCAACAATTCTATACATTACTCAATGCTCATCGTGAAAAGTGCACTCTGAATCCCCTTCATCTATTTCACCCATCCCCCCACCTGCCCCTCTGGTTTGTTCTCTATAGTTAAGACTGCTTCTTCATTTGTCTCTTTTTTTCTTTCTTTTTCTTCCCTTTATTTGTTTGATTTCTTAAATTCCACATAAATGAAATCATATAGTATTTGTCTTTCTTTGAATGACTTATTTGACTTAGCATTATACTCCCTAGCTCTATCCATGTCATTGCAGATGGTAAGATTTTGTTCTTTTTGATGGCTGAGTAATATTCCATTTTATGTATATGTATGTGTGTGTGTGTGTGTGTGTGTGTGTGTGTATACACACACATATATATATGTGGCACAGCTTCCTTACCTTTTCATCTATTGATGGACATTTGTGCTCCTTCCATGGTTGTTCTACTTTTATTGTTGGTAGGCCTTCCTTTCTGTCTCAGTTCCCTACAATTAAACTCTTAGCCATTGTTCCATCAACTTTGTTTTGAAGTGATCAGCTGTGGGTTGGTCTAATGGTTTTTCCAACATATTCCAAAAAGCCCCAGAGGTTCCCAGGAGATGCTTCTAGGGCAAGGTTCAGGGGCTCCAGCCCCCACCCACCCCATTACTCTCATTCTCACTTCAACCAGAGCATTTCACTTCTGTCAGACCCTCAAGTCCTAGTAATCCTAGTATTAAAATGTGTAATTTCAAATAAGTCCTTTCTTATTGCCAATTTTTTTGTTGCTGTTGTTCCAGTGTCCCAGCTCGTGACCATTTCCAAGGACCCATATGAGGCATGTGATGGTGCCCATGCTGTGGTTATTTGCACCGAATGGGACATGTTTAAGGTGCGGTGACAAGCACTATGAAAGACAATTTCAGAGGTGTTCTGGTGTCAGTAGGGGTTGAGTATGTGCCCATGTACACGTTCTAATTGTTTCATTGGTTCCGTCTTTATAGGAACTGGATTATGAACGCATTCATAAAAAAATGCTGAAGCCAGCTTTTATCTTTGACGGACGGCGTGTCTTGGACGGGCTCCACAATGAACTACAAACCATTGGCTTCCAGGTAATTACGATCATGGACTGGTTTTGTTTGTTCGGTCATTTGCTTTTTAGTGGGTTTGAGTTTTAGAATTTTAGTATTCCCTTCTTTAGCGGTAACGTAACATGGGGGCCGCATGTCGGTTCTCTGGAAAATCCCTGTGCAATCAGTGTAGTTACTCCATTCCCTCCTTAATTTGTGATCTCAAGATCATTCAGTATTGGTCTTCCTTACATAGTATCTCGGAGCCAGCAGTTAGCTATTATACAGGGATGGAACGTGCCTTGCCTTACTTCATATGAAGATCAAGTAAGAGAATATACAAATTTAAAAGCCCAAGCTGCTCTGTTGAACTATCTGCACCGCACTGACGGGGCCAGGCCACGTCTTCCTATGTGAAGGTTTTGAAAACTGCAAGATGCAGTATCGTTGCCACATGTTGTACAGGATCCTGTACCTTCTGAGTGCTCAGCGCTGTCCTAGACCCTGAGAGATCTGGGCGAAAAGTATGGGAGTTTCAGTGGCTCTGGCCCTTTTTTAATTCAACGTTTGCCAATTCAATGGAGTGTTCTGAGAGCTGCCAGAAACCTGAACAGTACGTTTATGTTGCATCTGTTTCAGTTTTACCAGGGTAAATACCAAGAGTATTAATAAGAAGGAGGTACTTTCCATTTCCTCAGAGCAAGGGGGTGGGAGGCCTGAGGGCAGGGGAGAGAATTAGGCCAGCAGATTGCAATCAGCATAGTCCCAGGCGGGGGCGGCTCTTGTGCATCAGCTCAGCACCAACAAACTTGCAGAGGTGCCCAGAGGGCTTTACCTACTGTTCAGAATGTCGGATCAGGTTCTTTTAACCTGTCACCGACTTGTTGAAGATCCTTCTTATAGAATTCAGTGCTCATTTCTCATTCATGAGAGATTCACTAGCAGCAAGAATCAGATGACATCCTTGTCTGCTAACATTCCATCAGGGACCTTGGGGACTCTTCTGCTGCATCCTCCTTAGTGAGTAACAGCATGACTGCTTCTCCCAGACATGACTTAAGCTGAAGCGATGTTATTATTTAAAGATTCCTTCTAAAGCATAAACACATTTTCTCACATTCTTCTATTACTCATCTAAGGGAGAAGATAGGTAATATGAGTTTGAATTCTTATAAAAGTTAACTTTTCATAGTATGAATTTTAAAAAATAGGAAAAATTTAGAAATGGAATCACTAAATAAAAGGAATTTATAAGTCACTAAAATGATTACTACAAAACAGAAGCCCTTTAAGTCAGAATTAAATATTAATTTTTTAAACTTTTTTTTTTTTTTACTTTATTTTGAGAGAGAGAGAACATGAGCAGGGGAGGGACAGAGAGAGGGGGAAAGAGAATCCCAAGCAGGCTCCACACTGTCATCATAGAGCCTGATGCAGGGCTCAAACCCACGAACCATGAGATCATGACCTGAGCTGAAGCCGGATGCTTAACCGACTGAGCCACCCAGGTGCCCCTCGATTATTTATTTCTGAGAGACAGAGAGACACAGAACGTGAGGAGGGGAGGGCAGAAGGAGAGGGAGACACAGAATCTGAGGCAGGCTCCAGGCCTGAGCTGCCAGCACAGAGCCCGACCTGGGGCTTGAACTCACAAACTATGAATGACATCATCACCTGAGCTGAAGTCAGTTGCTCAACCAACTGAGCCACCCAACCACCCCAAGCTGATGTAAATTTTTTAGAATAAGGGAAGCAGACATGAGAATAGAGTTTGAGAGAGAATGTGGTTTCACTGGAATCTGGTCTGTTAGTTGCTTTCATCCACGCTGCTGACACAGTGGTGGCATGGGAGTCTGTCCTCAGTGTGAGGGGGCCCGGCGTTGGGAACAACAAGAGTAAGAGTGTCTAGGGAGAGTGGAGTATGATCGACTCTAGAAAAAACATGAAAAATACAGAAGGAACCAGAAATCTTCCATAGCATCCCAGACAACTTGAGACTCTCCTTTGCTTTCTTAAAAAAATTTTTTTTTCTGTTTTTTATTTATTTTTGAGAGACAGGGAGAGACAGAGTGAGCAGGGGAGGGTCAGAGAGAGAGGGAGACACAGAATCAGAAGCAGGCTTCAGGCTCTGAGCAAGCTGTCAGCACAGAGCCCGACACAGGGCTTGAACCCACAAATCGTGAGATCATGACCTGAGCCGAAGCCAGATGCTCAACCAACTAAGACACCCAGGTGCCCCTCTTTTGCTTTTAAAAGTTAAAAATACTTGAGGTTTTCTTTCTAAAACCTTTTTTTTTTCCTCCCTAGATTGAAACAATTGGAAAAAAGGTGTCTTCAAAGAGGATTCCATATGCGCCTTCAGGGGAAATTCCAAAGTTTAGCCTTCAGGACCCACCGAACAAGAAACCCAGAGTATAGACATTGCCATTTTTATTTGGAATTTTTTTGGTACTTTAGGATAGCAGATATCTATCTGATATTAAAATGAACCAAGTGTTTTTAAGGAAACAAACTATTTTTTTAATATTCAAATTTATACTAGCTATATGGGAATTAGCATATCTGGTATCATGAATCTAGAATATTTTTTACATATTTTTGTAATATCGTTACCTCAATGACTGGATGAGTGGTAAAGAATCATGTTGCTTTTAATGATGTTGATTTTTGTAAAATACAGATTAAACCTCAAATACTTTTTACTTTACAAAATGTCCATAGCCAGCACTTTAACGTTACATTGTACACTGCTCAGTTCTTCTGATTATTGGTTTATTTACTTGTCATTAAATATATATTTCAAACCATGAAATTGCTGTCCTAAATACTAGACTAAACCTGTTAACATTTCAGAAAGTGTCCTGAGACTTAGAGGTTTCTGGCTTAATTGGATAAGGTGTTTCAGAAGCCATTTCTTGTCTCTCTGAACAGACAGGGAGATTCAGGGGACAGAATCGGGCCTTGTGCACTTTCCTTCCTTCCCTCCTTCCTTCCTTTTTTCCTTCTTTCTTTCCTTCCTCTCCTTCCTTCTTTCTCTCTTTCTCTCTCTCTCTCTCTCTTTCTTCCTGCCTTCCTGCCTTCCTCTCTCTCTCCTTTCTTTCTCCCTCCTATGCTCCATGTTACAAGGGCCCTATAAGTTTGGTTTGGGTAATGTTCCTTCGTCCCTTTTGTTTGAATGAGTTGTATCATTGGGTTTTTAGCCCTAGAAAGTCATCATTGCTTATTTCCAATCAATCCAAATAAGACTAAAACGCAATTTTTTTTAACACAAGGAGAATATCGGTATTGACCTAGTTTATTCTTCTTTACTTCTCATTTTTTCTTGCTGATTGTTTTTTTTTGTTCAAGAGCCAAAAATATTTGTTACCTTCATTTTGCATTTTTATTTCTATAACTCATTGAAGTTCCCCTTTTTCTTTAAATAAGAAAACCAATATAATCTCATGTATGAACTTAAAAAAGTAGATTTTACAAATTATGTATAGCATAATTCTAAGATAAGAATTTTTGTGTGTTTCCATGTGCTTTTTTCTTACTTGTCTTATGGACTTTGATTTTCTCTTGTGCTTTATCATTATTGAAATATGCTAGATGTTCATTTGATGCCTATGCCCTGCTAAGAGTGTACAAATGAAGTTAAACGGATACGAGCCTCATCCTTTAGGAATTCTGCGGTACAGTAAGAACACAGAAACCAATATAAAGATGAGGAGAGACATTTGTACAGATGTCAAACAAATAAAATATTCTGTATCAACAATTGTGTGAATGTATTTTCTGTCATCGTATAAGTAACATGTGAGTCAGGACAGTCTGACATTAGAAAAATATTACTCCTGGGGCGCCTGGGTGGCTCAGTTGGTTAAGCTTCCAACTTTGGCTCAGATCGTGATCTCATGGTTTGTGAGTTCAAGCCCTGCATTGGGGGTGTCCTGACAGCTCAGAGCCTGGAGCCGGCTTTGGATTCTGTGTCTCCCCCTCTCTCTGCCCCTCCTGTGCTCATGCTGTCTCAATAATAAATAAATATTTTTTAAAAATTAAAAATAAATAAATAAATAAAAATATTACTCCTTTTTTGAGAAAAGGACATTACACCAATTTAGCAAATAGATCTGGTATCAGCAAACCAAAGCCTATGGGCCAAATCTGGCCAGTCACCTATAAATAAGGTAAGAATGTTTTCTTTTCATTTTTATATAATCATATTATATATTTTTAAATTTAAGATTTTAAAGTACTCTCTACATCTAATGTGGGGCTCGAACTCACAACCCTGAGATCAAGAATTGCATGCTTTTCTGACTGAGCCAGTTAGGTGCCCCTACAGGATTATATTTTTTAAAAAATTTAGGGGCGCTTGGGTGGCTCAGTTGGTTGAGCGTCTGGCTTCAGCTCAGGTCATGATCTCACGGTTCATGGGTTTAAGCCCCAAGTCAGGCTCTGTGCTGACAGCTAGCTCAGACCCTGGAACCTGTTTTGGATTCTGTGTCTCCCTCTCTCTCTGACCCTCCCTTGTTCGTGCTGTCTCTCTTGTCTCTCAAAAATAAATAAAAAACAGGATAAATAAATAAATAAATAATTTAATAATGAGACAGCACAAGCAGGGAATGGGCAGAGAGAGAGGGAGGCAGATCTGAAGTGGGGTCTGTGCTGACTGCAGACAGCCTGATGTGGGGCTCAAACTCATGAACCAAGAGATCGTGACCTGAGCTGAAGTCAGACACTTAACCGACTGAGCCACCCAGGTACCCCTACATGATTATATTTTAAATGGTTATGTGAGTCCCCAGTTTTGCTCCTTGGCCTGAAAAGCCTAAAATATTTCTTATCTAGCTCTTTCATAAAAAGGTTGCAGATAAGAGTGAAAAAAAACAAAACACCAGAAAGAGATACCAGAGTGATAGAACATAAAATGATTTTTTTAATAGTTTATTTATTTTTGAGATAGAGACAGCATGAGTGGGGTAGGGGCAGAGAGAGAGGGAGACAAGGAATCTGAAACA
This sequence comes from Helogale parvula, assembly GCA_004023845.1. Taxonomy (NCBI): domain Eukaryota; kingdom Metazoa; phylum Chordata; class Mammalia; order Carnivora; family Herpestidae; genus Helogale; species Helogale parvula. Next base: position 4,529 of record PJEM01009876.1, on the reverse strand, counting down.
GGATCCAGGCTCTGAGGTGTCAGCACAGAACCTGACACGGGGCTTGAACCTGCCAACTGTGAGATTATGACCTGAGACGAAGTCGGATGCTTAACCAACTGAGCCACCCAGGCCCCCGAACATAAAATGATTTCTTACTCATAATATCTCGAAGTGAAAAATGAGTTTATGTGTCTTACTTCTGCTCAGGTCATGATCTCACGGTTTGTGAGTTTCAGCCCCACATTGGGCTCCATGCTGACAGCTCAGGGCCTGGAGCCTGCTTTGGATTCCGTGTCTCCCTTTCTCTGCCCCTTCCCCACTCCCACCCTGTGTAAATAAACATTAAAAAAAATTTTTTTAAGAACAAAAGAAAATAAGCTTATTACTTAGAATTTCATTTATATTCCTGCTTGAAAATATCCTTGGATGCTGCTTAGGAAACTTATAGTCTGGTAAAGGGAATTATAACCTAAAGATTTCTTGCTGAAGCAGGTAGAATTCGGCACTGATTTTGTTGCTTCAGTGAGTAGGACTGATAAATAAACAATTATGTGTAAAATATAGTTATTGACTAAAAAGTAGGAGAATTGGTGAGTGGACAAAAGATAGCTCATAGAGCCATGTGTGCGTGCTGTTGATGATGGGCGGGGGGAGCCGTAGTAACTGGGCAAGTAACTTAACACAGCAGTTTGAATCCTTTGTGTGAAAAGTTGCAAGAAGGTGGTTAGCATTTTTCCCCCTACTAAGAAAACTAAAGACCGTGTGTGTGTGTGTGTGTGTGTGTGTTTAATGACATATGGTTTCTATTTTTATTACCTAGTCTTTTTTTGATTGGGGCAATGAATATTAGTGAGGTTATTAACTAGGACTTACAATAGAAAATAATACAGGGACATGGCAAAAGACAAAACAAAACATTCAAATAGATACAAAAGGGCATATAGAAAAGTGAAATCACACACAATGTGTTCTCCAGAATATGTTATTCCACTTACCACCCCCGGCTTTAAATCTTGACTGCACTACCTATTAGTATGGGCTAAGTTGTCTGGCTAAATTACCTGAACACCTTATTTTCCTTATCTCTGACAAGATGTTGTTGTTACAAAGATTACGTGAAATCAATGTTTATACAAAGATCTTACTGCACAGTGGCTGGCAGGTGATGGACACGGCTGTTAGACACTGTGACAAGATGGTTCCATTGAACCAAAGCCACATGTAGGCTCTAGACGAGATGGGGTGCATTCAGGGTAGTATGGCCGTTGACCACATGTAGGCTCTAGAACCACTAAGAGTACAGTAATTAACATAACAAGGCAGACACTCCGCCAAAGCCAAACGTTTTAGTTGCATCATCTCTTCTTTTTTTGTTGTTAATTTATTTTTGAGGAAGAGAGAGCGAGTGTGTGAGGGGCTGGGAGGATGGGGACACAGAGAAAATGAGACAAAGAATCTGCAGCAGGTTCCAGGCTCTGAGCGGTCAGCAGAGGGCTCGAACTCATGACTGTAAGATCATGACCTGAGCTGAAGTCCAATGCTTATGACTGAACCACCCAGGATTCCCTTCTCATCTATTCTTCACGTAAGTCCTTTGAGGTAAGTTCTATCCCCATCAGATGAATGCAGGAGGCTAGAAAGATTAATTTGCTTAAGGTTACAACAGTCTAAGCTTTCTCTTTCTTTCTTTCTTTTTTTTAATGTTTATTTATTTTGAGAGAGAGACAGTGTGAGCAGTGGAGGGGCAGAGAGAAAGGGAGAGAATCTCAAGCAGGTTCCGCACTGCCAGCGCAGAGCCCAATGCAGGGCTTGAATTCACAAACCATGAGGTTATGGCCTGAGCGGAAATCCAGAGTCAGACACTTAACCTACTGAGCCACCCAGGCCCCACTAAATAGGAGCTTTTCTTACTTGATGTTGAAAGCATCCTAATTTTAGAAGCATTACGAAAAGAGTGAGCACCTATGGCCTTAGGCAGACTAACGGAATAGCATCGCAAGGAGAGAATCAGAAGGCAGATAGGGCACCAGAGCCTGGGCAGCAGCGAAGAAGCAAGTGAGCACATGCCCTTCAGCCTCTTGGAGACTCCCAACTACCAGAGTGGGGTCTGAGGTTCTACAGGAGGCCGAGGACAGGGAAGAACGGGGACACAAGCCAGTGAAATTAAGGTCTAGCAGTCTGTAAATTCATTGTGCTCACATTTGGGTAACAATATTTAAACTATTTCATATTAGGTGTCTGTGCCCACTATAAGGTAGATGCAGTGAGGTGCGCAAACCTAGCAGGCATCGGTGAGTGAGAAATCTTGTAGAGAAGCTAAGACATGTACAGAAATAATTAATCAAGTATGAAAATAGCCATAAGTGATAAAAACAAAATGCTATGTGGGCACAAAGGTGAAGTTCGCTCCAGCTGAGGAAAACGGGAAGGCTTCCTGGAGGCAAGATGGCATCTGAGGTGGGTCATAGACATGATTTGGAAAGGAAGAGGGTAGAATGAGCATATCAGTGGCAGAAGCAGTGGAAACAAAATAATGGACACAGGAAAATTTAGACTTAATTTAGGGAAAGCAAGTTGCCTTTCCTCTGGAATTGAAAGGAGAGCAAACCATATGAGGCTCTCTCTCTTTTTTTTTTTAAGTGTTTTAATGTTTATTTTTGAGAGAGAAAGAGAGTGTAAGCAGGGGAAGGGCAGAGAGAGAGAGACTGAAGCAGGTTCCAGGCTCTGAGCTGTCAGCCAGAGCCTGATGCAGGGCTTGAACTCATGAATTGTGAGATCATGACCTAAGCTAAAGTCTGACACTTAACCAACTGAGCCAGGTGCCTCCATAAGAGGTTTTTAAATACAAAGAACAAACTCAGGGTTGATGGGGGAGGCGTGGAGAATGGGTGATGGGTATTAAGAAGGGCACTTGTTGGGATGAGCACTGGGTTTATATGTAATGATGAGTCACTGGATTCTACTTCTGAAGCCAAGACTACACTGTATGTTAACTACCTTGAGAATAAATAAAATAAAAAATAAAGCCCTTATTTAATCTAAAAAAAAAAAAGGGAGAATGAAGAGGAAGAGCCGATTTGGAAGGGAAGGTTAGACTAAGAACAGATGGTAGGAAGCCTTGATCCAAGCTGAGTTTGGGCTTCATTTAGTTGTCAAAACGGAGATGCCAATGGCTGCAGGACATTGTAAACACAACTAATGCCACTGAATTGTATGCTTTAGAATGGTCAAAATGATAGAAAGTTGTCTTTGGAGTCACTTTCTTTTTTTTTTTTAATAAATCTATAGTTTTATTAAGACAAAAACTGACAATGTGATATGAAGTTTATATTTAAACAAAGTTTTCACAGAAACCTAACACATGCCTAAACAGATTTTACAATGGAGTTCTACATACAGGTCTAGACGATGTCAAGAACTGATGTCTCTCTTGATTCGAGACAGCATTTTGGGGATTAGTTAATTCTTAGGATTAAAAAAATGTTTTCTTTTGTGTTTTAAAGTGAACCACTGCCCCAGTATGAAAGTTTAATCTTCTCCTGAGACCAGGGCTTTTGAAATCACTCAACTCTGTAAGTGATTCAGTGAACTTGTGCTGTCAGTGACTGAACCCTGCCGCCACTGATTTCAGAGTTCAAAGTTCAAATAACAGGCTCCAAGAGTTTTTCCACCCTAAGAGGGTGGGCCCTTGTCTTTCTCTACTCTCTCCCCTTCTATACCACCCTCTTCCCCTCCCTAAATACCTCAGCCAGTGGCTTGGATGGACAAGCTGATGTTTAAAAGATCATCATTGGAAAAGAAAGGGTCTCCTTATCAATTTCAAGAATTAGCACCTCTAAGACAGAACCATCTGCCTCTGCATATGCTCCAAAAAGACTTTCCCTTTTCAACCAGTTTCCTTTCCCAAAATGGCAGCTTTGGTAACTTACTAACTGGCTTAGTCCTCTGCTGGGAACAGCATGAAGCTCGGGCAGGGAACACCTTGGCTTATACGTTTCAGGCATTCACAGCTTTTGAAGGCTCTCACAGTCCTCATTTAGGTTGCTAATGACCTTTTTTGAAAAGATAAAATATTCTGGACACACAACTGAATCACCACAAGTTTGTTCTTTCCATTGTTTCACCATTTCCCCAATCAGGCCCCAAGTTTTAACAAAAATGATCCTACCCATCTCTGTTCTTTCCCACCCCCAACCCTCCCGCCCCCAAATAATACGCCAGTAATAGCCAAAAACTACACACATGCTACGCTGTAAAAATGCAGTTAACACTATTGGGAAGAAGGCTGAGGGTTGTGGAGATGCGCTTTGAAAGATCTACAGTATCCTTTGCTCTCCCACACACCCATTCTGCAAGTTCTGTCCTTCATGGAAGGCCCTTTGCCTTTCTCAGCAAAGTACAGAATGGGCTGCTTTGCAACACTTCTCCTTCCCCTCCACTGGGATGGGTGTGCAGACGACACGGCATGGAAAGGCTTTAAAGCACTTGGGCTGCTGTAGGGCACAGAAACGCTACTGGCTCTTCAAAGGACATCTTCTCAAGGCCCC
>PJEM01009875.1:0-67288 GCA_004023845.1 Helogale parvula | reverse complement strand
GTATTTCACCATAATAAAAAAAAAAAAAAAGAGAAACCCTGGAGACACTAAATTGCTGAGGCATAACAAACAGCCTCGCCGCCCCGGAGCCGGCGGTCCTGGGGCTGGAAGGTCTGTGACATCATTATTTTTGCTCAAGTAAACTTATCTGCACATTTATTGGATTTGCGTCCTTTTTAAAACTGTAACCCAATGATCTCACACACATCTCCCGGCAACCTGCTGTTTGTCACCTACGGACACACACACGCCTCATGGCCGTCCCTTGGCCTGTCCACGCAAATCACCTCCTAACTGCCGCCCGGTGCGCCACGGTCACGCTCGCCGGCGGGCGCTTGGGGCGTCTCCAGGCACTCCCACCAGAAAGAGCCCTCGCAGGCATGTGAACCCACATCTCCTTCCGGCCTGGGGTCCCGTCTCTGCAGAGTGGAGGCAGGGACGTAGGGTCACGGGCACTGAGAGGGTCTATTGTCCGCTCGCAATCCTGCAGGGCCCCGGGAACCGGCTGGCGCCCCTGTGCAGGCCCAGGCCCCCCCCTCCAGGCCACCTGCGTGTGCCCAGGCGAGCCCGTGCCCATCCCTGCAACCGGTGGGGTCAGTGCTCAGCTGTGCATGGACCACGCCCGACGGAAGGGTACAAGGTGACACGGGATTTATGCCTGGATGTGACTTGACAATGGCGTGGTTGGCCTCGTCACGTGGCCCAGGTTTGGGAGCCTGTCGGGCGGGGAGTCCGCGATCCTATCACCCCCCCAGCCCCCCAGAGCGCGCGTAAGTGCAGACAATTTCAGGGCTCTGGGCACAAGAGCTGTCACCGCGCCCCCGTCACTGAGCCCTGCTCGCGAGTTTCCAGTGTGGCGCAGAGCATGCGGCACCTGACATTTCCAGCGAACACAAACACCGGCGTGTTTCTAAACGCTAATGGGTCTCTGTGTTCTGAGCCGGAGGCTCACGACGTCAGGGCGGCCCTGCGGAGGCTGAGCTGAGCCGCTGGAATTTTCCTCTCATCTGAGAGTCTTTTTTTTTTTTTTTCCTCTCTCTCTCCTGCAGAACTGGCCCTGCAGTTTTCAATTCAGAACGACTTTCTAGAAGTTGCTGAGGAAGCCCTAGACTTAATACCAAAATCAGCAAGTTTCAGGGAAATTATTTATCTCCCACTTTGGGAATTATTAGTTCTGGATGGAGACTCTTATTGTATAAGGTTTGCTGAAAATTTATGAGGCTCTCTGGAGGCCGGGAGCATATTGATTCCCGGTGAGTAAACATTTTAAGCAAATTAAGTGTGGTGGTAGTAATAATAATAATAATGGCCACTATTTTTCAAGTGTCTGCTCTGTGCCAGGCATTCAATCCCTCCGGTGAGGACAGGGGCAGATTTTATTACCCAAATGTTACAGACGAGCCTCGGAGAGGTGCAATTGCTCGGCCCCAGGCCACACAGCCGGTGGCGGTGGAAAGTTCTAGACCGGACCCGCCGGACCGTGAGCCCAGCAGGGCCAGGCCGACGAGTCTTCGGGCCCTGAGCACGCGGCTCACAGAGGTCACCTCCTCTCAAAACCACAGCCGGGTCAGGACGGAGATGATAGGGCCTCTGCTGGACAAGGAAGCAGGGGCCCCTGGGAGGGGACGGGTCACACCCTCCTGAGGAGTGGAGGGAGGAACAGAGCCCTGACGCACAGACACACTGCACACGAGCCCATGATCTTCAGTCCCGGCGAAATCTCCATCTGTGCGCTGTGAGAGCGGGGACCAGCGGCCCCGGACGGAGTTGGAGGCCCCCCGAGCACCCAACGTGTCTGCTCCTTGTGGGAATCAGGCCTCAGAGCGATTTGCGCAAGGAGTAACATCCTCGCCCCGTGTCTCAGTGTCGCTCTGGGCAGTGTCAGGGCCACCGAGAAAGTCCCCCAAATCGCCACCAGGGGGAATGTCCTTTCACTTCGAGAAGCTCTGGTTGACGAATACTCCCCAGCCGAGGAGGCGCCCGGGGCTGAGATGCACCGAGGGCCCCGCGGTGAGGGAGAGACCCAGGCCGAGGCCGGGGGTCTGCCGGGGGCAGCCAGGCGCCCACAGCCAGGGTCTGAAGGACGCCGGAGTCCAGGCCAACAGACCAGATGCAGAGCGACACTCAGCATCTCTGCTCAGCTGCCTTGGAGAGACAGGAGCCCTGGGGAGAGTGGGGGCCGGGCGGCTAGGAGGCCAGGCCTGGGCAAGATGTTCAAGCTGTCCTCTGAGCCGATGGCGAGGGGCAAGACGTAATGCATTGACGTCCAGAAAAGATTTGAGGCAGTTTACAATTAACTGGGTAGACAAGAGAAGGCAAGTCACTCTCAGTCACTCAGGGGAGGGGAGAAGGTCCGGGGAGGGGTATTTGGCCCAGCTGAGCTCCCTGGCAGGCAAGGAGACTGGAAACATGTGGTGGGCATCGCTGTCATTTGCTGCTTCTAACGAGCAGCCCATCCCTCCACAGCCCGGTTTCCAGGCTGACGCAAGGGACACTGTAATAAGGAGACCGAGGCCGATCTTACAGCCAGAAGCTCACCCAGGGCCCCCCTCCAAGAGGCCAAGGTCCGCCCGGGGCCCACAGACCACAACTGCTTCACCCCCGAAGACCATGGCCCCGTACCTGGGGCCTCGGAGGATTTCAGGTCCCACAAAAGTGCTTGAAATCTACCCCACAAAAAAATTTTTGTTAGCTCCTAAGTATGACAAAAAACAAAATCCAACCAACACCTTAATGAAATACCTACAAAATATAACGATTGTGACCAATTGCACATCAACCCTTCTATGGGCCATGAGCGTATTTTATTCAATATCTGATGCAGGCTTGTTTGAATATAACAGGTAGTCTGATGAATGTCTAGGGGTGCCGGGTGGCTCAGTGGGTTGAGCGTCCGGCTTCGGCTCAGGTCATGATCATGTCATGATCAGTGAGTTCGAGCCCCGCGTCGGGCTCTGTGCTGGCAGCTGGGAGCCTGGATCCTGCTTCGGATTCTGTGTCTCCCCCTCTCTCTGCTCCTCCCATGTTCATGCTCTGTCTCTCTCAATAATTAAAAACGTGAAAAAAATGTTTTAATATTGTCTAAAGTGAAGCCCCCTGGGACACGGAGGAGCGTACAGGTGTCCCGACGGCAGACTGAGCAAACCGTCAGCCACGGAGTTTGGAACTTGCCCCTCTCCTGGCCCAGCGTTTCACTGAATCGGGGGCATGTGCAGACACTGTGCTGCCTCCACAGTCTTGGGACAAGCGTCAGGCAGTTGGCTCCGTAACGACACAGTCTCTGGCAAACACATCGCTCTGAGTAATGCCACTTGTTAAGTTAAAAGGGTCCCGAGTTGCCCCGCCAACATACCTCATTAGCTAAATGAATTGACCCGTTAGACGGGGCTATTTAATATCTGTCTGCGGACTTCAGGGAGCATCTGCCAAAAACAAGATCTCGGTTTTGACATAGTTGACGCCGGCTGTATGTTTTCCCAACTATTATTTGTCAAACAGATTGCTGGGTGCAGCCATGTCTCCTGAGTGCAGAGCCGCATCGTCAACACAGATTTTCCTTGTGATGACGGCAGGAAACACAGCCAATTAATTTAAGAGCCAAATCCGGTTATCAGGGTGGGCGTAGGAAAGGACAGCGGGGATACGGAGCTGTTTGCCACACTTTCCAAACAAGTCGGGTCCAGGAAGTGTCAGAACGTGAGGCTTTAGGGAAACATCCACACGTGTCACCCAGCAAGGCCTGAGGCTGTTCCGGCACGTTCCGGGAGCCGCCTGGGTGACTGGGGCCGTTTTCCTCCATGAGACGGAGTCGCAGCCCCGTGGGCGTGTCAGGTCTGGGACGCCTCCTGCCCCACACCCCCACTGTTTAAAACTTCAGGCCAGCACGTCAAGATTGGGACTTCTGGGGCGCCTGGGGGGCTCCGTCGGTTAAGCCTGGCTCAGGTCATGATCTCACGGTTCATGGGTTCAGGCCCCGCGTCGGGCTCTGTGCTGACAGCTCAGAGCCTGGAGCTGCTTCAGATTCTGTGTCTCCCTCTCTCTCTGCCCCTCCTCCATTTGTGCTCTGTCTCTCAAAAATACATAAATGTTAAAAAAATTTTTTTTAATCGGGACTTATTGTATCAAAACACTGTGGAAAGATCTAGCAGCCTTTGGCTCACGTTTCTTTGGAGCTGAGCCTCGGTGCCCTCCCCAGACAGGGCTGTGAACGTCAGCTCGCCCTGTGCCCACCCTCCCCTCTCGCTCCTGCTTCCCGCCCAGACGCATTGCGGGCTGGGTCCCCGGCAGGTGTGCGGCCCAGTGCGAGGCACAGAGCCTGGGACTAGGCGGGAAGGGCTGTGTTGCTGGCAGGGAAGGGAGAAGCTGGGTGCGTGGACCAGGGAGAGGGGCCAGCTCCGAGTCTCTCCTCCACAGGCCCCTCCCTGTCATCTCCAAATCCAGTGACACCTCAGCACCGTTCCAGAAGCCCAAGAAAGCACCCTGTGCAGGTCTGTCTGGAGGACGAGCTCTCTCTGCTCTCTCCTTCCTCACTTCTCCACCCTGCGACCTGCAATTCGAGCCGCAGACCCCCCAGAGGGGGTCACGAGAACTTGTGGAACCTCCCCAGTTGCGGCACGCAGCTCCTGGGTTTACGAGCGAGAATGCACCGCCCACACGGCACGCAACCGCCTCACACTCGCTGACACTTATTTTACACAATACCAATGGCACTATTTTCATTATTGCTATTACTTCTCTTATGCTGATGCATTAGCTGGCCTCCAGGCGGGAGAGAAGTAACGGGTTCCCATCACGCCAAGCGGCGTCATTGGATGCGATGAACAAATGGCATAAAATTAGAGGCTGGCATCGGAGGCCGCTGGGTCCGTAATGGATCACAGAACGAACACAAACTCCCCTACTTCCGTCCACGCCCCCCCAAGTCATTAGCAAACGGGACAGATAATTTCGTATCTGATTCAGATTAACTGCCATGTTTTCCTGACGCCCCGCGCGCCGAGGGGCCCCCGCGGATTTGAACTCCAGAAAGTCACCCAAGTCAGCTTCGGCGCGCGTCCTCCCAGAGCGAGCTAAACGCGGCTCCTCTCCTTGGAGCCCAAGCCAGACTTCGCCCGGGGAAAACCCTCGCCCGCTGCCCGTCCCTTCGGGTCCGTCACCCCTGACTTAGTCATCCAGTATAACAGGAGCATCTGCCTCTCGCTGTGTCTGTGGTTCATGCGCCGGGCCATGGCCATGGGCGTCTCCCCTCTGGCATCTCTGTCGTGGATGGAGGCCCCGTGGCTGAGCAGAAGTCTTATCGCGTCCAAACGGCCCATGGCTGCGGCCACGTGCAGGGCTGTCCTGCCCATGGGGGTGCGTCGGAGACAGCTGGCTCCTGTAAAATAAGACGGCTGGCTGAGCCAGGGTCACCCGCCGGCCTCGAGCCTCCCCTTCAGAATCACATTCAAGGAGAGGAGCGTGGCAGGGGCGCGGCCGTGAAAAGAATGCTTGGGAGAATTCATAACTGCTCCCGGCCCAGCCAGCGCCGAGGGCAAGGGAGGCACTGCTGCCTTGGCCCCGCACGCAGCCCGGCCTTGCCTCCAGCCTGCCCAGAGCACACTCCGGCTCCAACCGCATTTATGATGGCCACGACTCTCGTAATTTTCTAGGTTGTTGCTGCTCCATCTCCCCTTACCGCCCCCTTCTCATGTCGGCCTCACCCCTACCCACCCATGCTCTCCCTCCCCTCCCTCTGCGCTCCAAGTACATCGGGCTTCCATTTTTATCGCTTAAATACACCCTGCTCCCTCACCCTGCCCCTGGCCCTTGGCACATGCTGTTCCCTTTGCTAAAATCGCTGTTGCCCTTTTCCGCACCCCCACCCCCGCCCCTGCCCCAGCCTGCCCCGGGCTCTCTCCTTGTCCTTCATTTACTTCCTCAGGAAAACCGTCCTCGGCCCCGCTTCCCATGCATCCCCCGTATATGCTCAGTAGGCGTTCTGTATCTTCAGAACATGCCACGCACGGTTGACCATGGAATTAATTATTTGTAATAATTTGCTGACTTCCCTTCATAAACTGCACGGAGGCAGAAAACACGCTTGTTTTGATCACTGCTGTTTTCATCCCCGGCACGTAGCGCGAGGCCCGCAGAAGACAGGCACTCGGGAAATGACAGACGATGGGCACCCTAACTCATGGACAGATTTCACTTCGATTGAATTCCTCACTGCCTCCCGCAGATGGATGGGCTAATGACAGGTGTCCAATATGGACTTGTTGAATTGAATCAAATTCTGGGTAACAAATATCATGACACAGAAAACAAGGCAATTCAATTACACGCAGCTGACATTTCTGCAGCCAGTTTTTATGAGCTATGGCTGGGCGGCGAGGGAAAGTTTTAAATAGATTCTCATAACGCCCGAGCCTCGGCCGCGGCAAGGCCTTGCGCATCTGTCTGCAAAGGACAGAAAACTTTGCAGAGCTGCCTGAAATGTTTTAACGGGTGCGTGCAAATACATCACGGTTCCATCAGAGGGAAAATGACTTTTTATGAGCTTAACTGACTGGTGGGCCGCGAACAGCCCGTATTTCATCTTACAACAGGCGGCGTGGCAGGAAGGGGAGACAGGAAAACCTCCGATGGTCCGGCAGATGCACCCACCAGCACTCTGCGCGGGCCGCGGGGATGGTTCCACCTTGCTGGCTGGAAGTGGGGGGCGCAGGGGCTGGGGTCAAGGCCGTGGGCAGGAAAGAGAGGGTCTGATTCGAGGGCGAGCTGATACGGGAGACCCTGTGGGGAGGCCCCCTTCTGAGCCTCAGACCCCTGACCAAACAGCCCATGTCACGCTCTTCCTTTTCCCCAGGAAGCCGGTGGCCTGCGACGTCTGCAACCATTGTCTATTGTTCTCGGAGGGTTGACTCCTCAGTCAGGCCGCGGGCCTCTCCTCCCAAAAATATCCTCCGTCCAGGGAAGGGAAGGTGCGCTGCGGCAGGCTGTGTGCAGTCCTTTAATTCAGAGACAATGCAGGCTAAGGGCTTCTAGGTGCTTCCTTTTTCCCTTTTTTTTTTAGTTTATTTATTTACTTTGAGAGAGAGAAAGAGCAAGAGAGGGGCAGAGACACAGAGGGAGACAGAGAACCCCAGGCAGGCTCCGCACCACCAGGGCAGAGCCCGACGCGGGGCTCGAACCCACGAACCACGATACCATGACCTGAGCCGCAGTCAGATGCTTAACTGACTGAGCCTCCCAGGTGCCCCTAAGGCTCTATTTCTATCGACAGAGAGAGAAGGAGCAATTTGCCCTCGGAGGTGGGGGGGGGAGGGGTGTGGAGACAAAAGCAGGGTTTGGGGTGAGTGTCTCCTGAGGGAAATGATCCAAAACCTCAGAGAAAGGGACTGGTCAGAGGCTGCCGCCGGCGTGGGGCTGGGCCCCTCGGACCATTGCTGAAATCCAAGTTCAGCTGGGGCGGAAATGACACACACAGTCTGGGCACATCCCCGGCCGTGTGTCTGCTCGGACATGCCAGGCCAGGGAGCCCTGGGAACTGCTCCTGTGACTTCGTGTCTCCCACACAGAAAGAATGTTCTTGAGATCTGGCCAAGAGAGGGGACACAGCCTCGAATCGGCAGGTCCTCGGACACCTCAGACAGACAGCGAGTGGCCATGACTGGTGGCGGACACAGCTCGGGTCCAGGACGCCATGGCCGAAGGGGCCAGAAAGGCAGGCCGCTTGGTCCTCTCCCCGCACAAGACCCCAGCCCGTGCACACACTCAGCTGTCTCTCAGAATTACCGTGTTCTAGAAGGTACCGCATAGCATCCAGGTGACCTCTGTGAGAGGTAATGTACAAGGCCACGAATGCTCGCCGAGACACCCATTCCCGCCACCGCTTGCCTTCAAGACACTGCGAATTTGCCGTCCGGTAGAGTGAGGCTTCATCAACGGCAAGACAGGAGAGCTGGGCAACAGAACGGGGGTCGGGGGGGGGACACAGTGAGTCTGAGAGACTTCAAAAGTGCAGATCCACCTGCCTGGTGGGGCCGGGACCCTCCCAAGCGGAGGTTTGCTCCAATGGCGGGTTGAGACTCGTGATGGGAACAGAGGGGCCCAAACCCCAGCGAAGAAGAAGAAGCCGGGACACGACATTGTCACCCACCCCAGGCGTGTCCAGGAAATGCGCATTTACCATCAGGCAGGCTCGGGAGGCAGGAAATTCTTCCTGTCGCTGTTTTGAAGAGAAAATAACTTTTTCTGGGTGTCCAGAGGAAGGTGGCCGTGGCCTTTAAGGAAGACACCAGCCGACATGAAGGGGGTGCGCTCCCCTGAGACTTGATGAGCTCTGGCCTTCCGATCTATTTTCGGGCCCATTGTCTCTGCTAACTTTTGGAACACTGAACTCCACTCACGGATGAAAAATAGCCCCATAATATAATCATCTCGTGCTGAGCTAAGGCTCTGAGCGCAAGAGGAAGGCGTGCGTGGCCCCGACAGAGAGGCATTCTGTCCTAGATGGGGGGCATCCGGTGTGGGAGCGGCCTTGGCGGGGGGGAGCAGAGCCCGAGAGTGTGGGAGGCCGGGGGGGAACCCTGGGGTTCTGGGCAGGAGCCAGAAAACCCAGGCCGGGCCCAGGCCTCGGTGGCAGAGGGGAGGCAGGGGGTCAGCCCTGGCCCAGCCTCCCCGGAGACCACCCACCCTTCCCAGATCTGATCCCAGCAACCCTCCTGCAGCCCACCGTCCTCGACCCCTCTCCCCTCAGGCTGACGGCCTTCCATCCAAACGTGCTTTCTAGAAGGATCATCCGCTTGCCCGCCCCAGACCCCCACCTCCCGTCTTCACTGTTGGGCAGACCATCTGATTCCACCTCCCTTCTCCCCACTGTCCGCCCCAGGGGGCCACTCGAGCTGAGCACAAGGCCTGGGGAAGAGCAGGCCCCTGTTGTCTGAGTCGTACTCGCCTTCCCGCCTTAGGGGAGGGGCAGACCTCCATGGACTGTGGACTACGCACGCCCGGCCGTGGGGAGCTCTTTGCTCACTGCTAAATCAGGTTTTCAACCTTCCAAGATAGACACGCGCACAGAAAACGCACTGCCCTCTTCCTTTGTGGGGCGGCGTGGGGGGTGAGTGGGTCATAAGCGAACACTGTGAAACGGCAAACCCAAGAGTGCCCGGACACGCACAGTGTTGTCTCTGATCCTTAGAGGCCTGTTCTCTTTTCTCCTGCTCTGAAACTTTTACTCAAATACTCACATGAAAGACCGATCCCACCCCCACACACACACAGTTTACGGTCGCTTCATGAAGTATAATATCCATTTAGAGAAGCATGAACACCTTGCTGGGGTCCCCTTCCGCTGCCGCCAACACCAGGTCGGTCCATCCATCATAATGCCAGACACATAATGAAATAATTCCACCAGGAACAACATCCTGGGACTTCAGGGTGGTCTCATCCATCAAAACTCCTACAGGGAATAATTTTTTCTTTAAAAAAAAAATTGGGTATTAAAGATAAACGATTATGTTGGTTAACTTAAGAGATGATCTGACCTTGGGTCTCACAAAGATCATTTTAAAACCGGAAGCACTAATCTCATCTGACGACTCCGCATGAGTCTGTTTGTAGCCGTTAAAGCTTTTTAGAAAATTAATTTGGCTCAAACGGAAGCCAAACCACCTCCCCGCCCCCCCACACACACCAAAAATGGCAACGATTTATAGAATTCTGTAATCATAATTTGTTCTGTTGGGTAAATATGCCATGAGTCAGAAAAGCCATTTCATGAGGCAAACTCTATAAAGAGAACCACCCGATGGTACCGGGTGTTCCAGAAACAGTACAAGGTATACGCATGAGTCATACGCTGGACTGAAACGCTAACTCTGGTTGGGGCTGTCCATCAACAGTTGGTGAAAGACGTAGGGATGACAGAATTCGGTGGCATCTTTCTCAAACGCGGGCACTAAAGTGTTAGACTGGATCATTCTCCCTGGTGGAGGTCACTCTGGGCGTGTCGGGTGTTAGCAGTGTGCCTGGCCTCTACCCACCAGACTCACCTAGCCATGACCATCAGAAATGTCTTCAGGTGTTGCCAGAATGGCCCCCTGGGGGACAGATCGCCCCCGCTGAGCACTGATGGCCACGTAAGAATTGTAATGTTGACATTCACCGTGGTGTGGACTTGAGGCATCCCAGCTCCTTGGCGTTGTCACCCAGAACCCCCTTCCACTCACATAACACGATGGGGTGAGTGGATTCGCTCACACTTCATAAATCCAGACTCTTTGGGAAAGAATGTCAGAATTCTAGAAAAGAGGATTCTAGAACACTTTAGGCGAAGTTGTCTCTAGCCTACCTTTTTAAACACGCCTTTTCTTACGTGGCCACCTGTGATCTTGCTTCAGAGTAACAGAATTCCTCTCCCCCACGAGCACACCACAAGCGGCAAGTCTCGATGCCCCCAGGTTGGATTACCGTTTATACCGAGTGGAATGCCTGAGTTGTCGGGATTCACGGCTGAGCGTACCGAGCCCCCACCTTCTTTAATCCTCATGACAAGCCGGGCTTGTTAACTCTGTTTGCCGGTGAGCAAACAGGCTCCCACGGCCAGGAGACAGTCAAGCCAGAGCTCCAAACAGACCTGCCTTCCCTCCAGGGCCGCGAGCTTGTCCCTCAAGGCTCCACTGGCGCCCTTCGGTGACAAGAAACTTCAGAGGGTGGATGGAATCAGGGAATAGCAATTAGCGAAATTGTTAATTAGGGTCCTATTTGTGGTTGCGACACAGAGGATAATCGGTAATTAGTCTTCAGCGAGACAACTTGACTTCCTAACAACTTTGAAAAAATGGAGTCAGGCTGTTTTTCCCTAAGAACGCGTGCAGTTCACACGTGCCGAAAGGCACAGCAATTCTCTTCGCAGGCTGGCGGGCGCTGCCTTCGGCCGAGACAAATACTAATTATCACCAGCTAAATAAATTATTAGAGTAGACAGCAGACGTGTAAGGTCGACCGTCCTCCCTGAATTCGCTCACCCCTTTTAGATTTGTGTCCCTCTACGCTTTCACACACACATTACCCCATGTGATCCTCCCTGGCAACCCGGAGGAGGCGGAAGAGGCATCCGCAGATTATTTACAGGCAGAATCCCAAATTTCTTGTAACAACGCAGCGGCACCTCATTTGCGATCCACAGTAAGGGTGGCCACCGCAAGAGAGGTCAGGCTTGGAACAGTTGCTAAGTGCTTGCTGACTGATGGGATTGTGACATCAGTGCTAAGTCGCTCGGTCTCTTTCACTGCCTCTTAGCTTTCTTGGATTTATTGCTCAGCATAGCTCATCAGTGAAAATAAATTCACAGAACGGGTGTCAGACACTTGTAATGCAGGATACATAATTTTCGAATTACTTGTCTGGGAACCCTCTACCATCCTTTGGCCGCTCGCCTCATCGTTAACGTGTTAAATACGGACCGGGTTTGAGATCTACTTCTTTCCAAACAGAGCCTCAGCCATGCCCCTGGAGCACCTCCCGAACACTCCTATAGCGAGCGAAGCACGTCACGGAGAATGCTTCCCCTATGTCGTCATACGTTCTGAGTTTCCCAAGTTCTGTCTGCCCAGAGGGGGAAATGCCACCGAGGATTCGAGAGCTAAGAGGCTCTGTGTTACGGATTAGGAAACTGAGCTCCGGAAGGGCAGTGTGGGGGGGACGGCCACCGTGGAGACAGGCTGGGCTCCAATCTCTGTCTGCTTCGCTTGTGGCCCTGCAGTGGTGCCGCAGTGTCCCTGAGTTACCGGCTTTCCGCATTCCCGGCGCGGCAGCCCAGAGAGTTGTTTATATCTTTGTTTTCTTGAAGTATTTTTGCGTTGAGTTCACTCTGGTGGGGAGACGATGGAGCCCAGGGGCTTTGGTCCTGTTTTCATCTTTTAAACATCATAGACATCGGGACCAGGACAGCCAGGTCCTCGGGCTGAAGGAAGATTGATGGATGGAGAGACGGGACCTCGAGTCCTTCCGCCACATGGGATCTGCCTGGATAGGGGGCTCTGGGGTCCTGATTTAGCCACAGTGAGCCCAGGGTGCTGGGTTCTGATTCTGATGAGGCTATAGTTTTGAGCTCCTGACATGGACAAGAATACAGCTTGGGATTCGGGGTTCTGATACGAACTGGGTTACTGCCAGTATTCGAGGTTCAAACGTGGCTAGGGTTTGCTCTGAGATCTGGGGTCCTGACGAGGGCAGTTTGCTCTAGCTTTGGGGTTCCACTGAAGGCAAGGTTTCCTTTCTGTTTTGGGGGTCCTGGTATGGGAGGGGTCTATTGTGGGATGTGGAGTCCTCGTGTAGGCAAGACTTGTTTGGGAATTTGGGGTTCTAACAGAGCCCTGGGTACTGTAGCAAATCAGGGTAAGCAGTCAGGACAGGTCAGCTCTGGGACTTGGGGGTCTTGATAGTGACAGATTTGGGGTCCCGAGATGGGCATGGTTTGGTCTAGAACTTGGGGTTCTGGTGTGGATAAGGTTGGCTGAGGGATCTGGAGTTTCAAATAAAAGTAGAGCTTGCTTTGAGTTTTGGGGTCCTCATGCAGCAGGCTTGCTCTGAACTTTGGCTTCCTTACATGGATACGGTTGGCCTAAACATGGTTTCCTGGAGTCTGCGGTTCAGGGATGGCTGTGTTTGACTGGAGTTTGGGGCTTCTCTTGTGGCCAGAGTTTGCCTCGGCTTTGGAGCCCTTCTGAGGGCTCTGTTCTGACATCATCATGGCGAGCTTGGGAACCAGCTTCCAGACGTGGGAAGACTTCATTTTGGGTCTGGCGTCCTCATACAGACAGACATGGCTGATGGATTGGGGTTCGGATGCACGAGTTGTTAGGTGGGGACTAGGGGGCTCAGAATTGGGCTTGTCTGCTCTGGGTTAGGGGTCCCGATCTAGGTAGCATCTGCTTTGGGTTCTGTTGTAAGCAGGGGTAGCTTGGGGAACTTTTGGGGGGTTCAAACTTGGGCATGGTTTGCATGGATATGGAGTCCCAGGGTAGGCCGCCAGCCTTAGGTATTAGCATCTCTCCACGGACACAGTGGCTAGAGGATTCAGGATTTTGAGGGTCACGTGATTAGCCTGGAGACCTGGGGCTTGGTCTTGGCCATGTTTACTTGCAGCTTCAGCACCCCTGTGTGGACGTGGCTGGCTGGGGGGCTCTGGGGGTGGTGGTTACAAGTCCAATGCAGAGACTTGGAAATTCGCTGTGAGTTTGGGGTTCTGACATGGGAAGGTTTGCCCCGGACTGTGGGGTCCCCTTCAGGACCGGCTGTGTGTCAGACTTCGGGTCTTGTGTGGACACCCTTGGCTTTGGGATTTGGGCCCCTGATGGAGACACAGTGGCTGGAGGGTCTGGGGGATCCTGCTCCAGCAGCACCTGTGCTGAGATCTGGGGTCCCAACACAGGCACAGGCCTGGCCTGACAGCTTGCTTCCGGACGAGAGTCCGGATACGGGCTGGATTTGTGGATTAGGGTCTTGCTGTGTGGACTGGGTCTACCTTGAGATTTGAGGTCTAACGTGAACCTGGGTTTTCAGGGGCTGGGAAGTCCTCGCTGGGTGGGGCCTGGGCTCGCTTTCCCATCTGGGGTCTCCTGGAAGGGGGGTGGGGCTCTGCCCGGACACCTAGGGGTGGGCACGCGGGACCGCACCCTGGGAAGGGCGGAGGCCCTGCACCTGGCCAGGGAAGGGGGCGGGCGGGGCCCACCTTGGTCCAGGTACTGGAGCCGCTGCAGGTCGAGCGGGAGGCCGACCAGGAGTTCCAGCTGTTCCTTGAGCTCCCGCACGGTCATGTCGCCGTGGCAGTCCGACGCCTGGAACATCTCCCCCGTCTCCTGCAGCAGCACCTGCACGACGAAGACGTCCGGGACCTGATCCAGCGCCAGTGCGAGGCCCGAGGTCCGGACGCCGCTCGCTGGGGCCGGGGGCGGCGCGAGGGGGGGGCCCGGGCCCGCGGAGCAGGCCCCCGGCCGGGCCGGCCGGCCCACCGCGGGCTTGGGGTCCGGGGCGCCCCCCGGAGGCGCCCCCGCCCGCGCTCCGCCGCCGCCCTCCGCCCGCCGCATGGCGCCCCCGCCTGTCCCACCCCCGCCCCGCCCGCGTCACCGCGCAGCTGCCCCCGCCCCGCTGCGCAGACCCACGGAGACCCCCGCGGGCGCCGCGCCCCCAGGCCCGGCCCTTCGGGTCGGTTCCTTTCGCCAGGCCGCCGTCCGGTTAAAGTACAGCCCTTGTAGGACTCGGGGTACCACCTGGGGTGAACGGCGCCCCAAGTCCTCATCGTGGGCATCGTCTCCCGACAGCTGTCAAGTGCAGTCATGCTTCAACACCCTGCCCCCCGGCACGGATGGACCGGCCAGCACGGCGTTGAGGGGTGCCCTTCCCACTCCCGGGCGGAGCGGGGGCCCCGAATGCCCCCCAATTCCGGGAGACAGGTGCCGATGAAGACCCTTAACGAGGAGGCGACGCCTGGTCCCCGGGAAGCGGAGACGGTTCCATTGTGAAGATAACTTTCAAAGGAGCTCCGTCTGCGAGAAAACCATCTTGTGCTTTTCCATTAACCGGCCCGAGAGGAGGCCGAGTGCTCGAGTAAACAGGGAGCTGACGTGAGGTGCTCGAACCAGGCACACTCAACACCCCACGCCTGGGAACAACGCCTCCGGCAAGAGCCGAGGCGGCGGGTGGGCCCCGCGGAGGAAGGCGAGGCCGCCCCATCTTAGAAGAAACCTCCGTGGTTACAAAGGAACGGATGACACTTAGGCGCACTCTCGGCAGAGAATAAATTACAGTCTTGAAAAAACAATCTCTTTGCACTGGAAAGGCATTCTTACTAAGTTATCGATGATCTCTGGTGTATAGATGGGAATGTTTCAAGGTTGGGTTATTTACCGGAGGGTCGCTCCGCGCACATTGGATTCAGGACCCAGATGCTACACATCACAACACAAACGCCCGGGAATTCTTTTTTCCTTAGTGGAAAATGAAGCGCTGCACAGGACACAAGGTTCCAGTTGAATAATTCTCCTTGCTGCTAGATCAACAGATTTTAACAATGCAACCTCAGTTTCTACACATGAAAAGAAAAATGGTTTGTTACTAGAGCAAAACAATTATCTCCATATATTTCCTTGAGGCAAGTTTTGAACACAAGATAGCCTGATTTTTCCCCCTCTGTCTCTCATATGTAGCCTCCCATTTGTCGGCTCAGTCTTTGCTGAAGTTGCCAAAATGCTACCCTGGTTACAATATGAAATTCTCACACATGTACCTTATTTTCTTTGGCACGGTATAGATTCCTTCCTTTCTTTCTAAAGGATCAGCTCAGTGGAATTTGGGGGAGGGGAGAACATCCTGTATTCCAGGAAATTCAATATATAGCTCCAGAGATTTTATTTTTAAAAAAAGGGAGAAAGAAAAGATAAGACGGACAAGAAAGATCCAAGGAAAGACTGGCAATCGCGACGTGCCCTCTGCAGCTCGCACGGCCTTGAACCCCAAGTAGGCCTCTCTTCCTTCCTGCCAGCCCTCCTTTTGAGAAGATAAAGATAGAAATGAGAAAAAGGAAATGAGCACACGCATTCTACAGAAGTCAGTCAAACATCTGTAGGATCTTAAATTATTAATGAAAACCCCTTTCAAGCGTCTTTCTCTGAGTCTAAATTTTAAAAACGTGAAATCCAAGTTCTGCGTACTTAGGTCAATTTGAAGGGTATCGTGATGTAACCCCCCAACCCCCTGGCAAGTAAGTAGATGAACTGATCAGATCTGTGGGGTCCTGTGTTCTGTGACATTCTGTTAAGATCCTAGATCATTAGATACAAAGTTGATATCCGTGCACCTCAAGGATCAATTTCTGTCTCTCAAACGTATGATAATGAATCCCTGTAAGAATGAAAAATCTTTCTACTTTACGTGTCTGTCAGAGGCCAGGGCGATACAGTTCCGATGAGAAGGGGAGGGGTAAGTGCCTGAGGAAAAGTTCCAAGTACAGTTTATACAAAAGTACAATATTAGAAAGACTGCCATAAATCATTCTTCAGTAGATTTCCTGAACTATCACATTTTTCAGAAGTAAACAAATTGGGCTCTATTTGCAGCAACTCAAAGTGCAGCATAAATTTAAATGATGTATTTGTTCTGTTCACTGATAGGAGGCTAATATTACACCAATATATTTTCATCCTGTCAAGAGCTACTTACATATGTACATTATTTCAGTTAAAAATAAAACGTGATACCATAAACTATGTTTTGTAGAAAAACATACGGGAAGCCACATGCGCATACTTAGTAAAGACTTAAAAACTAATAAACTACTTTATTTGGGGCCACAGGGGGGCTTTAACTAACACAGTCTGCCACGCAGAGGGCAATCTGATGTTTCAGAGGCCCCCACACCCAGCCAGCCGCCTGGTCCCACCGCCTGGTCCCACCGCCTGCTCCCAGACTTCCCGATCAGGCGGGAAGGGGCGCAGAAGCAAGGGGCCCGGCCCAGGTGTGGTCCCTGTGACAGCGGAAGGGAGAGCGGCCATCTGAGTGCCCACCCTCAAAGTTTCAGGAAGCTTTCCTCCCTTGGAAGGTGTGACACCATCAGAGCCCGGAAAGGCTGGGGTGAGCAGTCGGTGTCGCCTGCGAAGTGACCAGCGTGTGCGCAATCGCAGAGGCTTCAGTTCTGTTCCCCTAGCACGTGGCTGTCTGCAGTACTCGGTCGCTTCGGTCGGAGGATCCGGGTCTGGGTCGGACTGCAGAGCTAGCACAGTCTCTTCAACGATTTGAAGATGAGGGTTACCGGCATTTCTCATACACGCTAAAGAGAGAAAACAGTAGTTTGGGTCACGTGTGCCATGAATTGTGCTAGTTTTGGGTTTTTCTTAAACCACACCTCAGGACAGCAAGTCATTTTCCCCAGAACAATCCTACACATGACACAATCCTTCACAATGACAAAATGATTGCTTCCGTCAAAGAGTAACTCTTAAATGTCAAGGATGGACTCCCAAGAACGGGCAGGTATGTGTATTTTGAAAGTTGTAGTTCGGAAATGTTCAGCGTCCTCTCTTCTTCCCTCCACGAGGAAAGAACCGACGGTGTGTGGGGTACGGCGGGGTGGGGTGTGGGAGGGAGGGGTGAGGCAGGCACGCTGGGGGGCAGGGCTGGAGACGTTGCGCTCCACCCGCGGTACAGAGGGGAGCGTGCGGCCCCAGGACGCGGTCTTCCGTGGAGTCCCGTCCAGGCTGCGCGAGACATTCTTCTGACGACAAAACAATACCGTCGAGCCCCCAGCATCTCTGGGGCTTGCCTTCGCTCCCTGTCACCAGGTCTGCGTCACACCTCCACCTTCACGAAGGTTCCCTCACTTCCAGGACCCCGCGACGGGGTTTGCATTCTCGTATCACGCCCCTTAAATGTGGGAGTGGAACCACATTCATTCGTAGACAACCAACTACTCTGCCTAACAGTTAACATGAACACGTCAATTTATATATAAGTCTGAGGCTCGCTATCACGCAATCTGCCGCAGTGTCCCCAAGAGGAAACGGAGCTGCGGCCAGACGAAGGTCTTAAAATGTGTGAGTTCGGAAAAGCGGTCGGCGTCCCCTCTCCCAGCGTGTCTGAGCAGAGCTCGGCCCAGCAAAACCCTCCCGCTGGGCGCAGGACCTGACGACGGCTCCCCAGACCGGGGAGGTAAGTGTCTGACAGTCTGGCCCCAGGGACGTGCCCCTCACCCACCACCGCCCGCGACGGAAGGAGACCGGGGCCTGGAGCTGGTCCTTCTCCAGAGCGACAGCAGGGCTTTTTCTAAAAACACACACTTCCGTCACTCCCAAGAAGTAATTTCGGGGTCTGCTGGTCTGAGGGGTGTGTGTGTGCGTGTGTGTGTGCGCATGTGGGTCTGAATTCTAAAATCTCAACCACTGAATCTGGTTAGAAACACAGTTAACAATTTACAACTCCTTACCAAGCACTAGGTTGCAAGTGGTATCAAATTTGGTGACGAAAACAAATTTGGGGCAGCCAGGCCGAGCTGCAAAGCCCAACTTGGGCACTTACTAGCTTCATGGCCTTGAGTATGCGGCTTCGCCTCTCTGAGCCTCAGTTTCCTCATCTGGATAACGGGGAAGTGGGGGGGAAGGCAGATCGCTTTTGTAAAGAATGCAGCAAAGCGCCCACCTATGAAGGTAGAAGCCTCCCCTCTGTGCCGCAGCAGACCTCAGGCTCGGAGGGCAGGGACCGCGCCAGCCTCGTGGCAGCCCAAACCGCCTGCGACCCGGGCGGCGCCCCCCGGGAACACCCAGCAAACGCTGCCTCTGGGGGGATGGCCAGGGCCTGCCGACCGCCACTGGTGCACAGAGTCCCCTATGCAAGCCCTCAGTTACATCTCGGAGCCGGCCACGCAAATCAGCACAGGTCTAGTTTTACGGGTGAGGAAACTCTGGTCCAAAGTGGTGACGCCCAAAGGTCTCCGGATTCCAAGCTGGGCGCCTGGATTCTAAGTCCCGCAGAACTTCCCTCTAGGGGGCAACAGCTGCTATTTATGAAGCGGGAGGCGGTGTGTGAGGTCAGTCATCCCCGTCTGTGAAGTGAGCCCTCACCGCCCCCCAGGCTAGGGTCTGTCCCCGGAGCGGCACTGAGACGGCCATCAGATGACCCTTGCCTTTTGTCGGCCTTTTTGTGGGTTTTCTAAATCTTTAATAATTAATTCGTGAAAGCAAATACACATTGATTTTTCTTGAACAAAATTAGTTGGGTGTTCCTTCCTTTTGTCTCCTCATGGATTTTTCTCCATCTCAGATAGAGAACTAAAACATAGGGGCGCCTGGGGGGCTCAGTCGGTTGAGCGTCTGACTTTGGCTCAGGTCACGATCTCATGGTTCGTGGGTTCGAGCCCCGCGTCGGGCTCTGTGCCGATAGCCCAGAGCCTGGAGCATGTCTTCCGATTCTGTCTCCCTCTCTCTCTGACCCTCCCCTGCTCACACTGTCTCTCTCTCTCAAAAATAAATTAAAAAAAAAAAATTTTTTTTAATTAAAAAAAAAAAGAACTAAAACAGAAAAGCGAAGGTATCTTATTTGCCCCTTGTCCACAAAATGACTCGGGGCGTTGACTTCTTCTTTGCAGAAGTCTGTGGCGTCAGGCCTGCGGTCTGTGAGTCTGGCACTTAAATCTGCCGCCTACAGCACAGGGCCAAGTTGGCCCCCAAAGTACCGCGTGCTGCCCCTCCAGCCCAACAGGGGGCCCTGGTGAGTCCTTCAGTGGGGGAAGGGGGTGTTGGGGAGAGAAAGGGGGCTTTGGAGTTTGGGTGAGCTAGCATCCAATCACAGCTCAACTGTAACACGGACAAAGCTGGGCGAGGGGGTCACGGAGAGCCAGGCTGTCCCCACTCCCCTTCACCTTTGCACATGCTTGAACAGGGGCGTGGGGAATGTTAAAACGTTTGACATAACATGTTAGCAGGAAAAAATCACGGCTTCCTGTGTGATCTTGACTGAGTTACTTAACCTCTCTGGGCTTCAATGCTTCCCCATTAAGAAAAAAAAAACGAGGTCTGAGAGTACATGGGTGTGAGGTGCTTAACATACGGAAGCGCTTTCCACTGGGATCAGATGTATGTCTGAGCAGGCACGCGGCGCGCAGGAGCGCTCAAGAAATGGCAGCCCTCAGCCCCTGCCAAACCTCCGCCGTCTCCAGGACACTGAGTAGGGAGGGTGGTCAGGAGCCGGGCAGGCTGACGTGCTCTGCGCTGCAGAGAGGTGGGCTCTGCCCCAACTCACTGCTTGGTTCTTCGCCCCGGCCTCCCTCCGAGGCGGCGGGCTAAGGGCAGGTGCGGTGACAGACAGCGCCCCGGACAGGGCTGGGCAGGGGCAGGGCTGAGGGCCTAGCCCTCACCTCGCCGGAGGGGAAGTGCCGGAGAGCAGGAGCGGGTGCACCCTCGAGAACATGCCTGGCACGCGGCAGGCACTTGGGCAGCGCCTTGAACACGAAGGCACAGACGGGCTCGGTGAGCCCCGGGCAAAGCGCTCCGCCGGACCGGGCTGGCCACCGTCTCCCGTGGAGATCAAGGGGTTCGGTCCGCTGATCCCCAGATGCCTGGCCATTATCCTAGGTCTGATGCATCTGGTATCAGTCCATGGCAACAGAAGATAAGCCCGGGGAGACCCCCCTCCCGGCACCCCACCCCACCCCCGGGCCAAGCTAACCTGACAAATGAAAGCGAAAGCTTGCCTTCCAACCCACTTAGCACGGTGCCGGAACCTTCTGAAGCCCTCGCTGATGAAAGCTAAGCCGAGCGCATTCTCACTGTGTGAACAGAGCCTCTGCAGAATGGCCACGACCTGCAACAAATATCAGAAGAGCACATTTAAAATGCTGCCACCATGGAAACTAGACATTTTTATGCACCTTACAATGAACTTACAAGCATGGGAGAGGGTAATTTTTGTCACAGTGATCATTAGAATCCAGAGGAAAAAAGATGTTTCAATATATGGCTACGCACATATACTCACATTTGTAAGAGCCCTTCATGAAATGCAATTCGGAAAAGAACTAGCATTAGAAAACGCCATTGTTAATCTTAAGATGCCAGATTTTAGAAAACGTTCCCTTGCCTAATAACGAAATCATTAACTTTCGGAATATGCCCTTTTTTGCAAAATTTTAATACCATTAGAGTACCTTAGGAAATCAATATTTTCCAGTGAGATTCGCTCCCCCCAGGAGTCAGCTGGTATAAGCCCAAAGAAGAAATAGGATCGGCCTTTTCTCTATGACAGAGCTTTTGCTTGCTAACTACTTTTCTACAAAACCACGCTGCAGAATGAGCCCCATCTGTGTTTAAAAAACACGAAGCCATCGTCTACAGGGTTTCATAGATAGAGTGATTTATCCACAGTTTCTATCACCGAGGCACACAGCATAAGCTCTCTTGCAGGCTGATAGACCTATAATGCAGTTCCTAATTTCAAATTTCAAAGCTGGTTTCATAGGTATACTAAAAAATCAACCCCAGAAAGCACAGGAGTTAAAATGGAAAAAGAGAAATATTCCTATTTCTAAAAATCACAAACAAATAAAAGAAAAAAGCCATGATCCCTTACTAGTTTGAAGGAGATCCACCGAACTTCAGAAACTTCATCTGCATTAAGTAACTGGACACATTGTTGGGATTTTAGAGTTCCAAAATGAGGATAAGCTTTCTGAAGTTAAAAAATAAAAAATAAAAAACAAAAGGGAATTGTTTTTTAGGGCAAAAAAAAAAAAAACCACTTTACTAATTAATTTCTCTTTATTCTCATTTCGTGTTACAGATAAAAATAGCCGGGCTGGGAAATTAAGGGGAAATGCAGACCTAGCAAGGCTTTCCGTCAGTGAAATGCCAAAAGCAGAAAGCTGAGGGAAATACCACGCAAAATAAAGTGGAAAAAGAAAATCTTCTTTCTCCATCTCACCCAAACAAATCCAACAAAGAGGAAATAAATTAAACTTTGTAAAACAGAGGCTGAGAAAATTTATGAACGGGGATAATATTTCAATTTTAGGTTATCAGTTGGAAAGCACATAAAACTTTGAAAATCAGATAACGTAAAAATAGCCAGGACGCTGAAGTTCCCAGAGATCAGGAGATGGAGGGAACTCGGATGAGCTCTCCCGCCTCGGCTTTGTTCCCGGGGCAGCCGGCCGGTCCTCGGCAGCTGGAGCTGGCTTTTTTTTTTTTTCCCCCTCTATCAGCAAGTCCGCTTGGAGAGAACTGGGAGCCTTAACTCTTTACTCCAAGGGAAAAATCCATAAGATGGCTGGATGGGAAAACCTACCACCAAAGCTTTCCCTCTCTTCTAAATGGGGATGGAGAGAAGGGGTATGAAAATAAATGGTATTATTCCCACGCTGGCAACGAAAGGAAATGAAAAAGAGATTGGAAGGAAGTTAGAACCAGAAACCAGGAGTGCCGGTGAATACTTTCATATCGAAAAGCACTGTTTTCAGAAAAAATGACACCAATATCATGGGCACGGGGAGCGCAGACTTCATATCAGCGGCTCTGGCTTCAATAACCACGGCGGAGATGGGAGATAGCCAGGGCTCCGAGATAACGCTGGCGGCGGCGGCGCGAGCCCCGCCGGCCCGACCCCCGGCCCGCGGCAGCGGGTCCTCGTGGCCCGGCCGCGGCTCCGTCCCCAAGCGATCCCCCCGCCGGGTCCCCAAGGCCGGTCCCCGGCCCCCGGGAAAGTGGGTCGGCCGGGCCCCGGTCCCTCGGTCTCAACCCCGTTCCCGAGGGGGTGGGTGATGGTGGGTGGGGGGTGGGGCGGGTCAGCCAGGGGCCCCGACCCCCAACCCCACCCCACCGGGTCCCGGCCCCATCCCCGGTCCCCATCCGCGGTGCCCGGCCATCGCCCCGGCCCCCGGCCCCGGCCCCCGGGAAGCGGGAAGCGGGAAGCGGGTCCGCCCGCCGGGAGGCGGACCTCGCCGCGTTCCCGCGAACTGCCGCTAGAGGGCGCAATGCTTTCATGGAAAACGTGGGCCTGTTTTTCTCGGTTCTCTGAGAAATATAATATAAACTGGGAACAGGGCATAATGACTAAAACCTCAATCTCTCAAATTAAGCATAATGATTAAGGATCACAGCAAAGAGAAAATCTTTTAGTTTGCCCCTGGCATCGGCCAAATCATATCCTGAATAGCTGCAAAAGCCTGATGGATTTCTACCGGGAAGACAATTATTTGAGAGATTTCTAGTTGAGGGCAAGAAAAATGAAGAGTCAAGCTGCCGAGATAACCCCGGCGAGGTGAGAACACACACCCACACGCCCGCCGCCGCCCCCGGGCCCACCGGTACTGCGCTAAGCACAGGACCTGCCTCGGGAAAGGGCAAGCGCAGCGGCTTTAACTCTTTGGGAGCCAGGGACAGGCCCCGGCTGCGGTGCAGTCAGCCCTCCACACGCCAAATGATGCGCACACAGGAGACACCTTGGGGGACGTTTTTATTTAATAACCGTCCCGTCTCAGGGAGCCCTTCTCGTGTCTCTATAGCGTCATTTTCTTTCCGAGCTGAACTGCATTAGCAACGTTGTGCCCTGCAGAGAGGGCTGCGCTCAGAATGTTCCGGAAGGCTTTGGCAAAAACTCTTCCGATTAAGAGGAAAATACTGAAGAGGGGGTGATTCATCTTTTATTTGGTTCGAATAAATTGCCTTCTAGAGCAGCAGAACACTCTAATTCCAAAGTGACTCGAGCCCCGTCTTCATCTGAAAATTAATATCTCCCCGGAGACCGTGGTATTTGAAACTTGGTGCTGCGAATTCACTTTATCCCTTAATAAAAACATAATCCAAAAGAACACTATTACTGCTAGTTTAGAAATCAATTATAAGGTAGGAAAATTAAGAATTATTCCACCTAGTTTGCCTTCTCAGAGCCCCAAACAGGTCTTACTCTGCTGGTTCCTATCGAAACCTCCAGTCCCTGCTGTTACTGGTCACTACGGATTCCTGAAGCTGATATTCTCTCCTCTGGTCTTCATAGAGCAACTGGATTTTTTAAATGTATACATAAATAAAAATACAGAATCCCTCGAAATGACCCCAAGCAGACTGTTCTATTACGCCGGAACTTATACAATCGTCCCCGGGAAGATCTGTGCACTCCCCCATGCCGCGCACCCCCGGGACCACCCAGTGTGGCTGTGACTTGGGGCTGCCGCTAACGGGCCTCACGTGTACCCCCGAGTGCTCCCAACCGCGGCGCCGGTTAGCGTGTGCCTGCGGGCTCCGACCCCCGGGGCCCCCGCCGCCCAGCTTCCCGCCTGCACACAGCACGTGCGTGTGTGCTCACGGGGCAACGCCGCCGCCGCCCCCGGCGAGTCAGCGCTGCCGTCAGCAGCGGCAGAGGCTACGCCGGTGCGTCACACGCCCGGGCCGGTCAAGGGCAGCTCGTGGTCACGTGGATGCGAGTAATGAGCTTCTCTAGGTCATTTTTAAAGTCTTAGTTTTACACTCGTCATTCCTTGAGGAAAAAAATGAAAAGGGCAGGAAGGGAAGCAGCGAGGTCTGGCAGAGAGAGCCTCCCACAGGACTGAGAGGGGCCTGGGTTCCTCCGTCCTCACGGGGCGCGCTAGGCTACGGGTCCGCCCTCCTCCACGGGATTAGGACTCCAGGGGACAGGAAGAGTGAGAGGCAAGATACGAAAATGGTCACCCATCACTGAGAGCCTCCGGATGGTATACTTCAGGCTAGTGGTTTCCTGGGTCTCTCTGCTGCTCGACATAGCCAGGGTTTTTTAAAACACTGCCGCGAAGGGGGAGAGGCTTGGTCTTGGTTTTTCATCTTTGTTCCTGCCTTTAGAAAACCATACAGGTGCTTAAGAATCCCTACCCGCACTTCATCCAGGCCCTTTAAGAAGCCACGGGCACCAGGTCAGCTGCTGTTGCCTGGTCCCCAAGAATCACGGCCAGCTCGTTAAGAGAGAAGGCCGGTCCGACGCGCCTCCCACTGGGGGGGCGCGGAACACAGGTCACACAGCAAGTGAGCCTGAGTCCCGTCACCAAGAGCACAAATGGCGTTTCTAGGGCAAAACGGCCAGGGCCACGTGTCGGCCATCAGAGTCTTCATCTTATCAAAGCCGAGTGAGCGTGCCAAAGGGCACCCACATGAAGAACAGGCCAGCGCGCGCCCCGCGTCTCCCCAGCGATGGCCCCGCCCCCACCGAGCTCTGCGTGTGCCTCTTCTGACCTGCACGTCGGAAGCCGGTGTTCCGGTGTCTCTGAGGCGGCACCAGTTCTGCTGCCCAAGGCGGGCGCCACCCCCGGGAGGCTGTGGGCGCAGCGCTTGCAGAGTCTGGGCCGGACCTGGGGCAGTGCCGATCCCGCGGGGCTGAGGTATTATAGCCTGGGGCGCAGCAGAGAGAGGAGACCGTCAGCGTGCAGGAGAGAAGGAGAAAGCTCAGACAAGCAAGGAGCCTGGAATTGGGAGGTGAAAACCGCAAGCCAGAAATGTCAGAGGCACCAGAGGCCTTCCTCAGAGCTCGGGGCTCTGGAGGAGGTCAACTTGCAACTTGGACTGAAGGAAGCTAAAGCAATGCCTAGACTTACCTTTTCCAAATGTGTCTAGCATGCGACATCCCAGAGAAGGTTCTGGACACTGTCTGGTTAGTCCGACACACGCTGCTCTTAAGAACGGAAACTACCTGATCTTGTAACTGCCCAGCACCCCGGCCCACACACGCGGATTTTCACTAGCTTTTCCCAACTGATGGGGACACCCCCTTCCTCAGACATCACCCACTTACCTTACTCCTAGAAGGGTAATGGAATACAATCATTTAAACCATTTAAGAGATCTTACACAGCACAAGAAGCCAATCCACAAGACAGAACAAAGCCAGACATGGTTCAACCAAAGAATCTGTCTAAACTTTTTCGGACCAAAAAAACCACAAAAACAAAAACAAAAAACCCAGGCTGAAATGACTGGTTTCGACACTTAACTATTAATGTAGAGGTGTCAAATTTTTTTCTCATCCTTGATTTGCTTTATTAAAATACTATTCTGGATTGGTCAAAAGACTGAACACTCCTTTAGAATTTGTGTTTTTAAAGGAAAGTCAGGGGGGACATATTAGCAACACAGACGATGAACCAAGATTAAGTCATTTATATGGACGAAATATCCAGCTCCCATGGCCATTCTTAAATTTAACGTCCAGAAAATGTGAGATTTTGAATTGCTTTTCTTTTCAAGGAACAAACCTGTAATTCAGATTTACTCTCTTGAGTGGGGTGGAGAGCTGTCTCTGCTCAGGCCCCGGAGGGTCCCTGGCTCCACCGCAGGGTCCCGGGGGTCCCGTAGCGGTGACGGGCATGTCACCGACCTCCCCCACACAGGAAGCTGCCCTGTTGTTCCTCCTGCAAGGAATCCTCTTCCAGGGCCGGAAATGACCTCTGCAGACCAAGACCGGCGCTTGAGGTCAAGGGTATCTCTCCAGATGCTAACAAAATACATTCGCACGTTTAAGGATGACACAGTAGAGGTCAGGGACCTGAAGTGCCAAGGCAAACAGCATACGTTTTCACCTCACGACTGCCTGAGGCCCTGACAGAGGACAGGCTGACGTTGGTGAGAACACCAAAACGTTTCCGTTCTGTGCACTGACCGTTCTTTAAGCCCCCGGGTCCCAGCGCGGCCGGCTAGCCGATGCCCGTTAAGTATTATCACAAACCTAAGACCTAAGCCATCGCAGACGGTGGCGGGAGCAAGCACGCCCGGCACTTCTCAGGCACCAGAGACGGGGGGCAAGGCGGGCCTGCCGGGGCAGACGGAGCAGCACACGCTGTTCCGTCTGAGTGAGACGACGCGGCTGATAAAGGAGTATTTACCTGGAGCACGGTTCTCGATTTTCCCAGGTACAAACACTTGTAACGTCTGCTGATGAACCTTTACGTTAGGTTAACAATGAAAATGAGCAAGAACACTCAGCGGTGACATATTGGTCTCTGATCATTGATTACATTAGCGGAGATGAACCTGACCTTCTCCTCCACCCGTCACATGGGTTCCTATGTGCACTTGAAATGTCATACTGTCTCCCAGCTTAATGGATCCTGACAAATCAGCTCAACGTATGATCCAGGAAAGTCGATTAATACACCGGCAGAGGCTTCGTCTGCTCTGAGGCTGGCTACCACCATCTTCAACCCCCAAGGTTTCCACTGAAATGTACTGCTCATTTCAATAGGGGACGGCATGAAACAGAACCGTTTTGGTATGAGAACCTACAACCTCCATTTCTCCAAGTTAATAAATTCACATATATTAATAGGCAATAAATCATCCTTCTCTCGGGCGTTAATCTGACTCCGGAACCTTCGGTCCAGTTGTTGGGTGCAGCTCCTACCCCAGGAGCCAGTTGAGGGTGGGCTGCACCACCACCCAGGGAAGGCGGCTCAAAGGGGACCAGGGAGTCATCTCCCCAGAAAGCCACCTGGCGGTCAGGACACAGGTGAGAAGCGACAGGCCCCCCCCCCCACGAGGGGTGTCTCCCCATGAGGGCAGGGAGCATGCAGGCAGAGCAGAGGCAGGGGGCGGGGCCAACGCGGGGGGCGGGGTCAACGCCGCGGAGCCAGTCCTCCTGCTCTTCTGTTTCTGGGACAGAACATCGTCCTGACCCTTTAGGCTCTGGGAGTTCTCTGTCCCCTGTTCCTTCTTCTGCAGCTGGAAGCATCCTGACTGATCCCGGTGGGACCTCAGAGCCGAGCCGCAAACTGGAAAGCCTTGGCGCCCACCCCATAAGCCAGAGGTCCGCTCGGACGAGCCCTTCCCAATCCTTCGAGCAACAGAGCCACTCGGGAGGAATCGGTTCATTTTCTGCTCGCTCGCTTCCGCGGTGACAAAGCAGCCAGAATCTGATCTCTCTTGACCGAGGCAGATGTGGCCACACCTTTCCATTTAGCCTGTGCTCCCCACCCTCTAAGCAACACGATCATGAGTTTTCTTGCCTATTTTTGAAAACAAACCAGCAAAACAGGCTATCACTTCATTTCTTACTGATCAAAGACACCTGAACAAACTCCTAAACCTCTCGTATTCAGGCTTTTTCAGCGGGTCTCGTGTTCTGTTTTAGGGGAGCAGGCTGAGAGGGAAAGGGAGGTGAGCGGTCCTTCCAGGGGCTGAGATCTCACCATCCAGGGTGCGGTCGGGGTGCCCGCTGGGGCTCTGGCCCTACCAGGGCTTGATGAGATGGCCCACCACTGCCACCGAGACCCCTCCCAGATTTTAATGCTCCAGTTTCCCCCGTCCTGTGAAGGACCCCAGCTCAGAGTGGCCCCAGAGGACGTCACTAGGAGTGGGGACGGCGCCGGGGCCTCGGGCCGCTGGCGAGCTGGGACGCGTCAGAGACTCGACGTGAGAGCGACTGGGGGCTCCCCGCTCCCTGAATGCGGGCTCCCCCTCTCCCGGGGGCCGGTTCCGGGCTGCAGGACAAGAACTGCTGAGCTGCTGGCCTCTCAAAGTCTCTCCTCCAAGACACAGCACGCCAAGACCACCAGTGGAGCGACCATGTGCCAGAAGCGTGACTACAGAGCGAGGGCCGGACATGGCGGGCCACCCGCTGGGGCCTGAGTCAACCTCCAGCTCTGGGAGCCGCGTGAGACCGCCCTGTGCTGTTACTAAAAGCCGTAAAATAGCAGCAGAAATAGGGCCCGTATGTGGTTAACCTCCCCCCGCCCTGCCCCCAGGAACCAAGACTCATCATCTTGGGCAAAGAGAGAAGATCCTTGCTGGTCCCCCCACTCCTCGTTTCTGTGGAGAAGAGTCGGGGTTATCAATCACCTGATTGATTGGCTGTCTAGTTATCCAAAACATGACCTTAAGAACAAAATTAAATTTGCCATTTATCATCTCTGCCAAGATATATTAATAAAAGAGAATGCAGCTTTGTGATTTCTGTCACATCCTCCTTGGCGGAGGGAGAGGGCACACGCTTACTGGGCTGTGTAATATCCTGGCCACGGAGAGCTCCTTCTGCGGAGACGAGGCCGACGGCGCCAGCAGATTGTCGGAGGCAGGGCTGGGATCTGAAACCGACACTTCATTTAGCCCTTCTGGCGGCCTGTGCTCGGGCTCAGTCACAGAGTCAAGCTGTGCGGCTCTCGGTGCGGCTGATAATACCCGAACCTGAGCTGCAGGGAGAGAAGTTTCAAGAATGTTAATAACTTTATTTGGTTTGCAGGGACACACTTCAGAGGGGTCTTCGCAACCAGGCGGCCTGGCTGGGGCCGCACCGCACGAGCACGCGCCTTCCACGCCTCGGCCTGGGCCGCGGCCGTGCCCCGGGGTCCCGGAATGAGCTCTCGGGGAGGGGGAGGTGCTGGTATTTACGGCCATGAACTTTAACTGTTGCAGCCAAACGCCAGCCATGCGCAGAGCATCAAATCGGAACTCGAAATGCCTCGATTAAGACAATAGACTAGGCCTCCATCGTCTCGCGCGGTGTCTGAACGCCAGGGTCTGTGAGGTCCAGCTGCTCCTCCGCTCACAAAGCAGGACGGCACCGTCTCCGCCACACACACACACACACACACACACACACACACACCAATCGATCCATCTCCGTCCACACACAGATGGGCACAGATCTCGCTCACCAGGCCCTAAGGGCTCCTCATTTGTCCACAGCGTGACTGCTTGAGGCCCTCCTAACAGAACAGATGACACATGTCACACACCTTGCTGTAAAAACAAACTGACGTCCATGTCCCCAACCTCCACACACACACACACACACACACACACACACACACACACACACACACACACACACACACACACACACACACACACGTTCCTACATCCTGTTTTCTACTAAATTCAATAGACCTCAAGATTCATAAAATGTTTAGAGCGTGGAGCCGGCTGCCCGCTGGGCCCAGGGCAAGGCCCCACGTCCTCAGTGCAGCGCTCCGGGCCCCCCCAACGGCCCGTCACATTTCCAGCCACAGCCAGTTCACAAAGAGCCAATGTGTCGTTTATTTCTGACACTTTGGGGGTCACAGATCCCTGTGAGTGCGAAGAAGCCACGGGCCCCTCCCCAGAAAGAAGGCAGGCGTGCACACACGCACGAGACTTCACGAAGGACGGTTCCGAGGAACGGAAGGACCCCTGGGAAGCTCATGCCTCTCGGCCTCCTGGATGGTGGGTTCCCAGCTGTCGCCTTCCGGGGCCCACAAGAAACACTGCCCGCTCTGCAAGGTCTGCCCGCAGACCTCTCCCTTGTCCCCAGGGGCCCTGCCCCATGCTCAAGGACGCGTCATGCCTCCTCCCGCCCCACCCCTGCCGCCCCCCGCCCCCCACGGCTTGGTCACCCAGTCCCTCCACCTGACGGTACGGGTCCTCACGGGTCAGTCACTGCTGGGTGCCCCGCACAGAGACTAACGCAGCCTTAGAAACGTCTTCCCAAAGCAGACCTTTGTCTACAGCTATTAGAAGTGATATGTTACATGTGCTCATTCCTTCAGCAAACACTGACTTAATTTCCTTTATAAATTTAAAGAGAAAGAATAATCAGAGGGCTAACTGGATTTTCACATTTCCTTTCCCGAAAGCTTCACAAATCTTTGCCCGGCAACAGCAGCAAGTGTTGTTTTTTCCAATTTCCCCGACCCAAGGAAGAATACAAATATAGCACTGTTGAGAGCCAGAAGAGGCGCGGTAATGGACATGGATCGCGCGGCCCGGCGCCCAGATCAGATGCTCAGTGGGTGCGCGCGTCATAAAATGAAAAATACCCCACAGAAGAAGTTGTGCTTTTCCTTGCTGTACAAAGACAAAAACCTTACAGTCTGGCTAAGGGCTGAGTTAATAGGCTCCAAAAGGAGCACCATCCTTAGCTATTCGTAACTAGCAGAGGCATTATAACGTGGGAGATGATGTAACCGCGGCCACGGAGCTAATAAAATTTCCACCGCTTCAGACAGGCCCACAAACTAGCTGCCTGCACATTAGAGCTGACTTTGGGCTCACACAGCTGCAGACCCAGGAGGCCAAACCCGACGGGGACCCACCCAGAGGTCCCCAGGGCTCCGGCGTGGGGAGACCGAGAGGTCTCTCGTCCCCGGGTGCGCGCCGGGTGCGTGAAGGTCAGCACACACCGGTGCGGCGCGCAGCCCGGAAAGGCCCTGTTTTCTCTCTAATCACGACGGACGACATTTACCTTGAACAGCTGGATCGTCCGTCATACGCTCCTGTAAACTATCAAGGACTTTCAGAGTCTCGCTCCTGGCCACGCGGCTGCTGTGCACCGTCCCGGGTCTGCGGCAGCCTTTCTCCTGTGGCCCAGCGTCACTCGGAAGTAGCCCTAGGTCCTGGCTTATGTCAGGGGGAGGAGTTCACCAATGCGTCCTCAGGACTCTCCATGCAGGTCCCGGAGCCTGGGCCGAGGTGGCTGCTGATGGGGAGGGTGTTCTTGTCGGGGAGTTTCGAGAAGGCCCTGGCCTCTGGGGAACGCCTGGTCAGCTCCACTCCAGCCAGGCAGGCTCTTCCGCTGAGTTTTCCATCATGGCATCGGAGGAGCTACGGCACAGGAAGTCGCTGGCACCCGCGGATGTGCCTTCCGTGGGCAGGTCTGGCTCCGTCGGCACCGGCTCTGTGGAACTAGGTTCAGATTGAGGGAGCACTTTGAGCACCGTGTGGCAGACTGGACGTAAGATGGGAAAACATGAAACCCACATCCTCCCAGGCCCGGTCCTCCTCTTGCCCCGGCCACCCGACCTCCAGTGTCTCCCAGGGGACAGAAGACCACAGCCTCACGAGAGGTCCCGCTGGCCTCCTTTGCCCCACTGGAGGCATCGCGAAGTGAAGATGCCACGCAAAAGCTCAGCCAGTCCCTCCACCACATTCTTGTGGTTCATCACCCTGGCTCCGCCCACACCGTCCAAAGCCGGAGGGCGCGTGCTCACTGCCCGTGAGCGCCTCCACCGGGGGCGGGCGCTGGGAAACAGCAGGCACTGAGCGCCGCCGGGGAGTGCCGTCTGCCAACCACCTGAAGAGCCTTGATGAGGAAGGTGTGTACTCGGGCCTGACACACGGCAGGAGCTCGGTGAAGGCGGAGGGACAAGGACGGAGGGAAGGACGCACCAGTCTCAAAACAGACGTGTGCTGTCTGAGCTGTAACTACCACCCTCCTGCTTGCGCGTGATGTTAACGCGGAGAGACACCGGGCCACGACGCGAGAGGGCTGCTTAGCTTCGTCCCCGTGATCCTCAGAGGAGAGAGGAACAAATACAAGACGAATCACTAGAACTTACTAGAAAAGCAGTCTAGCGCCCACTCATGGTGGGTCAGGAATGTCCCCTTTAGGTGCATGTAACACCCCCCCCCCCATGGCATGAGCGTAGGTTTGAGATTTCACATCTTCCCTATGTAAATGATCCAAAGAACTTCATTAATCAAAAAGTAAGAGAAAATTTTCTTTATAGGTTATTTAATCACTACTCTCAATGAATATTTTATCTAAATTTAGGAGACACAGTAGCTTCATTATTTATAACCCAGTAGTCATGTTTCAAAATCATTATTGCAATTACTTTTTGCTTCTTTACATAATTAAAGCTCTAATATTCCATCTTGCCCAGGAGGTCAGTGTTACTGAAACTCCAGACAAGATAATTGCTAAAATTCTAGGTGGACGCTCGAGGTGAAGCCCGGGCCCCGGCAGCCGTCCCTCTGGGAGCGCACCGGGCCGCGGACGCGTTACCAAAACTGCCTGCTTCGGGTGACCCAGGGGGGTGAGATCAGAGTCCAAACCCCGAGCTGGCGGCCGGATGCGGAGGGGGCCGTCCTCCCCGATGTAAAGGCGGCCCTGGAGGGGTCCGCAAAGGTGGAGATGGAGGGCCCAGGGACTGGAAGGCCGCCTGGACACCTGTGCACGGAGAACAGCGAGGCGGACATGGCGTCGGCCGTGTCAGACCCCGGGCCGGGCGGCTGGCTGACCGCCAGTCTGGTCACTGTCCTCTAGATCGTGTCTAGCCAGGCGGATTTTCTACAACTTTCTCCAAATTCCAAATAAACTATGTGTCGACAGAAAATAAGGAAAAACTGAGTACTGTCGTGTAGTCTCTGTTCTTCTGGAATTTGAATTCCATATCTACTGACTCCATGCTCCACAAAGGGCCTGCCCAGGCTGCAGGAGTCACAGGCATGTTCATGGGAGGGGCAGAAGCACGTCTCTCTTCGGGGGGGCGTTCTCCTCATTTCCTGTCTCCACGGTATTTCTTGACTATAGACGTTAGGGTGTGTGCCACCTGCTCACGGCGCCCCAAAGCTTCTGAGATTGTAAGCGCTCTAACCCTCACACGGTCTAAACGGGCCCATCGGTCACCGAGGAGACACAAGTCCAGAAGGCAAGACGAGGCCAGTCAGCCCCGCTGCCCCGCGGCCCGCACTGACCCATCGGCAGGGGGCGCCGATGAGCCTGGTGAAGAGGGGCCTCGGGGGACGCACTGTAGGGCTCCGCCATGAAACACTCCGCACAGGCTTCTCGCATCCCCCAAACATCATCTGAGCAGAGCTCGAAAACCTTTGGGATCTACCAAAGTAAAAATCGTGCTACTCAAACTCGGTTACCCAGAGGAAGGGCAGAAGCCTTTTATAGTGACGTAACTAAGGCATATCCATAAACTGATGACAAGGGAGAAGGACAGATATGCTAGTCCAAAAGGAATCATTTGAGACGAAGAGAAGCTACAGTAAGAAGAATAAAGCGACATTTCCTTTACCTCTTAATTCTAGTAAATGACTTTGGTAAATTCGACAACAGAGAAAACCCCCCAAAAAGGCAAAATGACCGTTACTTGTTATGTGAATTATTAGAGAAAAACTGTGAATGACCTTGAAATTTAGCGGATACCCCAGCTACTTACCCACCCAGGTATTATGGTCTTTAACTAGGGTCCCTTAGGGATAGAAGGCAGATTGTTAAAAACCGACAGTAATGCAAAATAACTCCCACCCACAGAAGTGCACTTGACTCCCGCCGGGAGGCCGAGCGGTTGTGAATCCGCGTGTAAGTTCACTTCGGCGTCCCTTCGTCTGACCATAAACGTGTGGCACTTTGAGTTCCCCGTTAAACCCAGGGCTACACCTCCCCAGGCCCCGCACTAATGAAGGACCTCAACACAATCTCTGACATCTTCATTTGCTGTCTGTATGAGGGTCATGATCGCATCCTCTTCTAAAATTTGCCCTTCAAAAATGAGGGTTTTTTATATCCTAACGTAAAACAGGCAGCCCAAATGCTCCACAAACAGGACCTGATTGTGGAAATATCCACTCACAGGAGGTGAGTGTGTCGGGCACTGCTGTTCTTCATTCGGGCTCGTGAGGTAGAAGAGACTGCACTTGCTGTGTAGGCAGCGTGACAGCTCACTAAGGATTATTTGGGGGGTTAGAGGTATATGGACATGGCGCGCCCTTGAAATAAAATAAAATGAGCTTCTGAACTTGAATTTAAATATCAACTTAAAGCGTATACTTTCTGAGGTTACATTCTAGCCATACAGGTGAGACATCGTGTCCGATAAAAAATCCTGTCCAATAAAAGTCACATAAAAACGCAGGCTGGACACCCTGTCACACAGCAGTGGCCAGCCCCGTCGAGCGTAGTCCTGCGCAGGCACCAGGGAAACTGAGACCACACGGCAGGTGAGGACCCCACACCAGCAACACCGTAATGAGGCGCGAGGAGATGCGGGTACGCTGAGCAGAATGTTACGGGGACGCTGAGGAGGCAGGTGCGAACTCTCCGGCGCCGTGGGAGGGGGAGTCCAGACAAGGAGAGGACTTGGCAGACGGGGGTGCACGTTCAAGCCGGGTCTGAAGTCTGAGTTGGGTCCCACCAGGTGGGGAAGACACCGGAGAGAGAGGGGCAGTAAGGAGCAGACGTGTGGAAGGGGGAGAGGCAGAAAGGCCCACCTGCTGGCTAGTGACGCGGCTCTCCGTCCTGCGGTACATCAGGACCACGAGGGGATTCATGGAAAGGCAGACCTCGGGCCCCTGCCCCACCCTCCCCGTGAGTCCGCTGCACGGCCCAAGGTGAGGCCCACCCAGACCAGGGAAGGTGGCTGGAGATGAGGCACAGAAGGTCCTTATAAAGGGACCCGAAGGCCAAGAAGGGTCTGAGTTCTAACCTGTGACCTAGAAACTAAAATTCCTACTGGTCTTGGCGCCCAGGAGAGAGGTGGTAGAATAGGGTTCCAGAAAGACCAAGCGGAGAAGGGACAGAATGGCCTAGACGGTGAGAAGAGACTGGCGTGAGTGACCATTGAGGAGGTGACAGCACAGTGGCCTGGGATTGCTTCCGCTCTGTTCCCCAGACCCGCTGCCCAACACTGATGGGGAAACGTGACGGCCTCAGAAGTCAAGGAATGTGGGACGGATGCTTGCAAAATCGAGCTGTCATTCCGAAGCAACAGATTCACAAATACAAAGCTTCACCCGTGATTTTAAAAGTGCCCTAAGCCTTAAGAAGCACATCAGCAATTACAACTGGCAAGACTTCATGTACCAGAAATTTCTCAGTGGCTTCTTGTCCAACAGCATGACAAATATCACCAAACCTTGTAGCACACACCTCGAAAAGGCAGAAGGAATACCCGTTATTCTCAGCTTTCTTTTTGTCTCATCTCATCGTGACAATGAGCGAGCAGAAGCCTCGAGGGCAATGACTCCTCTAGTCAGGCACCTAACAAGTGCCTGCCGAGCCCGCCGCCCACACGCACAGCCAGCGCCTCTGGAGCGCGGGAGACGGAAGACTTCACACAGAGGACCCAGTCCTGGACTTTCTGGCTCCTAATTGATCTCAATACATAATGCATTTAGTTAGCAATAAAGCAAAAGAGACCCTTAGTAGTCTCCGCACGGTAGACGAGCCCTCTCCCTGCGTCATAAGGAGAGACCAGAGGGAAGATGGCCGGTGACGCGGCCAGGAGGAGGGGGAGGCTGTTTGGGGGGGCGTGGCAATGGCCTTGGAAAGGAAGAGTCTGGTATCTGAGTGAACAAGCCACTGAAAGGGAAAGGGGAGGGCAGGGGGTGGAGATGGAAGGTACGGCAGAGGTCAAGAGGGTTCTGGAACAAAGCCATGAGGTGATGAAGGACCGTGCGTGTCAGGGCAGCAGCTTCCCCCTGCAGGCCAGCGGGGTCCGGCCGCCCGTGCCCCCGTGTCTAGGAGCAGCAGGCTGACTCTTCAGGACCCCATCCCCAGGCCCCTGCCCCCTGCGCAGGTCGACGCTGGCGGCGCTGAGCACGGGCTCTCCTCACACGCTTCCCAGCGGCCACGTTTTCCCGCCAGCCTGCGTCTACTGAAGAAGTCGAGACCACAAAGGAATCAATTTTGAATTTTCTAACTTTTTGAATTTTTCGAGTTTCGAAACTCCATGTGTCAACCTCCGGAACTCAGAAGGGCTTCCCATCGCCACACGAGTCACAGAAGCGAGGGGGCCACAGGCGCTCCGCTGTGCCCTTGCTCGGCGCCGAGGCCAGTCTGTGGATGATCTAGAAGTCAGAGAAAAAGCAGTCACTCGGAATACCACAGCACGCGAACTGCACATGCCACTAACTAAGCTCCAAAAGCTGATACTCAAAATACTGCCCAAATACCCAGGAAGTGAAAACGGAGAACACCTTCTTCTGAGTTCTGTCAAGTTACAGGATCAACAGAAGGCCAAATATCCCTCAAGGTTTACTCGGATCAGAGTTTGTCTGAGGCTCAAGCGTTGCCATTTGTCAGGCACTTAGTGTGTGTCTGAAACTTACATGAACAACTTATTTGTGCTAACTCATCCCACTCTCCCCAAACGCTATGACCTGGGCACCGTTCATCCTCATTGTCGCAGATACAGAAACGAACACTCGGAGAGATTAACGTGACCCAAACCCAACAGGGATGAGGTAGGACGTATATAAGAGCTGGTCAGAGTAGAAAAACCATTGGTCGGCAATCCAGTAATCACACTACTGGATATTTACCCCAAAATACAAACACACGAATTCAAACACTATAAACACTATTTATAGCAATATTATTCCCAAGTGCCAAATTATGGAAGCAGTCCAAGTATCCCTTGACAGATGAATGGAATAAAGAAGATGTGAAGTGTGTGTGTGTGTGTGTGTGTGTGTGTGTGTGTGTGTCCACGTGCGCACGCACGCACACACACGCACGCGCAATGGAATATTACTCAGCCCTAAAAAATAATGAAATCCTGCCGTTGGCAACAGCATGGATGGAGCCAGAAAGTAGAATGCTAAGTGAAATAAGCAATCAGGAAGGACGAGTGCCGTAAGATTTCACTCATCTGTGGAATTTAAGAAATGAAACAAATGAACAAAGGGGAAAAAGAGAGAGAAAGGCAAACCAAGAAACTGTGGAGGGCACACTGGCCGTCCCCAGAGGGGAGGTGGACGGGAGGGTGGGGGAAATGGGGAGGAGGACGAAG
The DNA here is from genome assembly GCA_004023845.1 of Helogale parvula. NCBI lineage: Eukaryota > Metazoa > Chordata > Mammalia > Carnivora > Herpestidae > Helogale > Helogale parvula. The sequence goes on along the minus strand of PJEM01009875.1, from coordinate 30,306 downwards.
AGGAAGGACACTAAAGCGGACGGTCACCGAGGGATGGACGGAAGTGTTGCGTCTCTATACTGTGCACCTGAAGCTACTATTATACTGCATGTCAACTGCGCTGGAATTAAAGTAAGAAGGAAGTGACCGGCAGGTGCTGGGGAAACTACCAGAGAGCGGATCCTGGGGAGGAGGAGCCGCTGCTGCTTTTCTGCCCCGCCCCGCCCCACCCGGTTCTGCATTGCAACACAGTGTAGCTGGACCTTAAGCAAAAGGTACAGCACTCCTGGCTTGAAAAGTCAGAGAAGAGGGAGGGAAGTTGCCAGCGTGGTGGAAAAATGAGGGAGAGATCCTGGGAAGGGAGGAGAGAGCTCAAGAAGGGCGAGCCCCCCAGGTCTGTAATCAAATACGACTCTAAGTCTTGGCTGAGCTCAAAGCTGGGCAGCACGGAGGAGATGGGGAGGTTCGCGGGGAAGAGCGATTGCTCAAAGGCACAAGAAACAACGGTCCCAGCTGCTGACCACTGCAGACGGGAGAGAGTCTGACCTGCTGCTGGAACACTCTTCAGAGGAGAATAACAGCATCCAGAGCTTTTACGATGTTTCATCAGGAAGCCATCAACAGACAACACAAAACTCACTGCCAGCACACTTCCCACGAGGAGCACTGAGCAATTCTAGAACTGCTCGGTCACTAGAGTGTGCACCTGAAACTCACGTTAACACGACAGGTTAACGATACTGGGATTGAAATTAAAAACTTAATGTTGAAAAAAAACCACATGTCTAGAAAAAAGTTCATAGACATGAAATAGGCAAATGTGACCCACAGTCAAGAAAAATGTAAGTCCGTAGGAACACACCCACAGAAGACCCAGATGTTTGCAGCAGCAGACATTATAGAGACTTTGAAGCGGCTCAGAGACTAAAAGGAAGCAGAGTTGTAATGAACAAACAGAAAGGAAATCTCATCAAAGAAATGGAAACTGTAAAGAAGCACCAAGCCTGCTGGTAATAACCCAGCAGCCTGATCTGACTTACCCTCTTGTACGTGACCATCACAGAACCTCGAAGAAAAGAAAGAAAAGCAATCATCCAAGAGCACTGGAGAGCAACCAGACGGAGGTCACCTTAAAAGAGGAGCTGCAGGGGAAGACTTGCAGGGCGGGTCCACATGTGTGCACCCAGTCTGCTGAAGTCTTTGGCGGATGCTAACCTGCACATGCCTGGGGGAGGTCCCGGGGGGGCCGGCAAAGTGACCAGAGGTTTTTAGCAGCTGCTCACCACAAAGGAGAGAGCAGGGAGGTGGAGATCAGACAAAATGAATGCCTGCTACGTCAAAAGTCATGTTTAGAGCACTTTGTAAAACAAACAGCTATCTTATTACCGAAAAAAAAAAAAATCACTTTACAGAAATAAAACAGGATCCAGACTCTGCAGTGTATCCTTTATAATGCCTGGTGTTGAGTTAAAAATAACTACCTATGGGGGCACCCAGGCGGCTCAGTGGGTTGAGTGTCCAACTTCAGCTCAGGTCATGATCTCACGGTCCGTGAGTTCGAACCCCGTGTCGGGCTCTGTGCTGACAGCTCAGAGTCTGGAGCCTGCTTCAGATTCTGTGTCTCCCTGTCTCTCTGCCCCTCCCCTGCTCATGTTCTCTCTCTCTCTCTCTCTCAAAACTAAATAAACATTAAAAAAAATTTTTTTAATAAAAGAAAAACGAGGGACACATAAAGAATTTCTATATCACAGAGATACAGAAACTACAAAAAAGGTCAGAGCAGAACTACTAGAGCTGAAAAACACAATAACTGAAATTAAAAACCTGATGGATAGACCTAACGGCAGATTAGGGATGACAAAAAGAGTCACTAAACTTAGAGGCAGATCGATAAAAATGACCAAATCTGCATTTCAGAGAGAAAATGTCTAAAAAAAACAAACAGAACCTCAAAGACGGCTGAGCAATAGGAAGCACCCGACTTTGTACAATCTGAGTCCCAGAACGAAAGGAGAAAAAGAGAATGACACAGAGAAGTGAAGCACTTGAAGGAACAGTAGCTGAAAGCTCCCCGAATCAGGGGAAGGGCACCAACACACAAATCCATGCAGCTCAGTCAACACAAATCCGGATGAGCATTCACTCTGCAAAGATAAAGGGAAAAACTTGGAGAGCGGCCAGAGGCAAAAAGGATACTGTAAATACAGGACCAGATGAATGACAGCTCACTTCTCCAGAAGTGCAGGGTGAGATCTCTAAAGCAATGCCAGAAAAAAAAAAGAAACGTATCAACCCACAAGTCTATATCTAGTAAAACTATCCATCAAAAATGAAGGCAGGGGCGCCTGGGGGGCTCCGCTGGTTGAGCGTCCGACTCTTGATTTTGGCTCAGGTCATCATCCCAAAGTGGTGGGGTCGTGCGGAGCGCAGAGCCTGCTTAAGATTCGCTCTCTCTCCCTCCATCCCTCCCCCACTCACAGGCACTGTCTCTGACTCTCAAAAGAAAAAGGAAAAAAAGAAAAAAATTAAGGCAAAATAAAGATACTTTTGAATAAACAACGGAGAGATTTCATCCTCAGCCAGTCAAGCTAGAAAAAGTACTGAAGTTCTTTAGGCTGAAGGTGTGATACCAGATGGGAACTCAGATCCAGGAAAGAAGGGAAGAGTGCCCAAAACGGTAAAGATGTGAGGCTACTTTTTCTTTTCTTAATTTTTACAAATGAAATGACTGTTTACATCAGGCTCACTAGGAAGGTATGTGTGTGTCCCAAGGTGTGAGCACAAGAGCGCAGGGAGGAGGGGCACGGAGCGGAAGGACTTCGCTGCCAGGGGTCCCAGGTTCTGAGAATACTCACGGAGGAATTAAAGCCCAGTGCTACAAGAATACTCGATTCGCCCAAAAGAAGGCAGGAAACAATGAACAGACGAACAAAAACGGACGAGAAAATGGGGGAAAATAACAAAATGGCAGAATTTAATCTCAGCGCAATCAATAATCGCATTAAGCAGACCGAAAGTTCCCAGTGGAGAGCAGAACCGGTCGGACGGGCTCCAGGAGCCAGGCCACCCCACGCTCAGGCAGTGGGAGTGCTCGGAGGAGGGGAGTGAGGGACAGGAGTACGGCCGCTGTGACAAAGCGCTGAGTGTCAGAGCCCTGGAGGAGGTCCGCGGACATGGCGCCGACCGCGGGACGCAGGGGCAACATCCTTCCGTAATGAGAAGGTCAAAATAACACAAAGATATCAATGTAAAAGCCTTCCGTGTTTAAAAGGGAAATGACAGGTTTAAAAATAGTTTCTCCTCCTTAATAAGCTAGAAAAATACAAAACTGAACTGAAGAAGGAAGAAAGGAAATAATAAATAGTCAAAATCAACAAAGAAGAAAACAATAAAGAAGTCAACAAAGACTAAAATAGTTTCTTTGAAAACATCAATGAAATTGATAAAGCCCTAGCAAGACTGATCAAGAAAGATAAAAAGGTTGGGGGGCACCTGGGTGGCTCAGAAGTGTCTGACACAGGTCATGATCACACAGTTTGTGAGTTCAAGCCTCAAATCAGGCTCCACACTGGCAGAGCACCCCAGAGTGCTTGGGATTCTCTCTCTCCCTCTCTCTGTCTCTCTCTTTCAGAAGAAAGGAAGGAAAGAAGGAAGGAAGGAAGAAAGGAAGGAAGGAAAGGAGGGAGGGAGGGAGGGGGAGGGAGAGAGAGAGAGAGAGGAAGAAAGAAAGAAAGGAAGAAGTTAAGAAAAAGGAAAGAAAACAAAAAACCACTAGGGTCAAAATGAAAGGGGAAAGTACTACAGGTCTTACAGGCATTAAAGAGATCAAGAAACAGTATAAACAGCTTTAGCCCAAAAAAGTTTAATAACTTAGATGAAATTAATCAATTCGCTAAAATACACAACTTACCCAATGACACAAATGAAATAACAAATCTGAATATAGCTCCATATCTGAATTGGATCTGCTATCGCACAAAGAAAACCCTTGGACCAGAGGTTTTACTGGTAAATTCTAACAAATATTTACATTCTAAGAAACATTTAAGGGGAAAAAACCCCACTAATTTTAAGTAAGATCTTTCAGAAAACAGAGGAGCAAGGAATGCTTCCCAACTCGTTTTCTGAGGCCCAAATAACCCAGATTCTAAAGCCTGACAAAAAAAGATAATAGGAACAGAACTGCCTACAATAGTCCTCTTGAATATAGAGGTGAAAATCCTCAACAAACTGTGAGCAGATAACGGAGAAGGGAGGACGCTTCACAGCAGAAGACGGACTTGAACAATCAACGGACGCCATGCTCGCCGGTGGAAGTTTGCTGAAAAGCAGGCTAACAAAGTGTCAGAATGGCTCCCCTTCTTGCGTCCGGAGGGGAGGGAAGTCCCTGAACGCTGAGCAGACATCACCTAGCTCCTCAGTCACCAGCGTTTTAACAAAGGCCGACGTCAGAACAAACTGCAGTCTGGGGCCTCCGGCCGGGACACATGAGAACATGTTGCTTCGTGTTTCTTGCCAGAAACTCAGAGCCTGAGCCTAATCAGGAGGAAACACCGACTAACCGGACCGGGCGACATCCCGCCGGAGAACCGGCCTGTGCTCTTCCAGCGCGGAAACGTTACAGGACTCGGAGGCTCAGGGTCGGCTCCAGATAAAAGGAGCCCAGAGACAGTTCCGTGCACGGAGTGATCACGGACTGGACCCTGGACAAATGACAACATCTGAACTTGACCTGGGGGGGAGCAACGGTCAACAAGTACCGGGGCCACATCTTCCTGATTTTGCTCAGTGTGCTACGGCTGTTCAAGAGAGTGTTTCCTTGTGTTTAGGAAACACACGCCACAATATTTAGGACTAACGGGGCACACTGTCCCTTACTCTCAATGGCGCTAAAACACACATACATACAGGTGCATGTGGATCTGTGTGTGTGCGTGCGCCTGCACACACGCGTGAGGGAGACGAAAATAAATACCCAGGAGAAGCTGGAGAGAGGGTACAAGAGTTCAAGAGTTCCTTCCTGAAAATTTTTCTGCAAGTTGAACATTAAAACAAAATGAAAGATTATTCCCCCCCAAATTTTTAAAGAACTCTCCCACTCCCCCAATAAAAGGGAAAAAGGTGGGGGGGGGACGGAAAGGAGGAAAGGAAGGCAGGAGGAAGGGCTTCCTGTCTCCGAACCCACTTCCCCACCACACACACGGCCTTAGCAGAAGGAGACCCCGGGTCAGAAGCTCACCCACTTAGTCTACACACAGCAGACATGAATGGGAACAACACCGCCTGGCGGGAAGTGGGGGGGACTGTCCCCACACCATGAAAAGGCTTGCGTCTGCCCAGCTCAGAGGACACAGCTCCCTGGCCTGGCTCGTCGTGCAGAGTGGTGGCCACAATAAATGAGCACGCAGGGCTCCGTATCCAGGGTAACGAGCCACTGAAGAGTGCCCAGTGTCTCCAGCCACCCCCCTCCCTCCACCACACCCACGTGACCTTATTACTACCCGCAGAAAACGCATCCAGAATTATTAACAGCCAGCCAGCAGGCCGGGTGACAAGAAGTGATATTCTTGTGGCCCTGGGAACTAGCCATGTGGAATGGCCATCTTCACGTGGTTACTTGGAGCCGACGACTCTTTAGAAGACATCACCACAGCACTCTTTTTAAAGAAATGCATGGATAAAAATGAGCTTTAAAAAAGAGGAATGACGACAAAAAATGAGGAAGGCTTAATGTGAAAACGTGTTGAGAGAGAAAAATAGGCTTCTGACAATTAGTTATAATCTCGGAACGCTAATGGCCTTCCTGTGAGCCCCAGGAATTCTAATTGGTCTCCAGTGGCCTGTTTACGCTATCTAGATATAATTACAGGATGCGGCGCTGCCGGTTTTTACCGATTCATTCATTCAACAACTAACATTTATGTAGGACTGACTCCGGGCCTGGCACTGTGCTGGGGGCTGACAGGAGAGACACACCTGCGTTGAGGCGCTCGCATTTCTGCAGGAGAAATAAACACACAGAACTCGACTGCTAAATGACAGGAGACAGATGAGGAGGCCAACCTTCTGACTGCAGGAGGGAGGGGGTCACGGACGCTGTCTGCCGCAGAGAGAGATTTCATGAACCAGAATGCGTCCGTTCGTGAGAAAGCAGGACGGGAGAAACCAGCCTGTGGTTCCCACTGCAGAACTCCATTTACAGATGCCCAGGCCACGTCTCGTTGGCTACCTTTGATTTCTCTCATCAAGTGCGCGCCAGGGTCGCCAGCCTCAGTGCGAGCTGACCATAGCCTCTAACGGGGGTGAGGGGATGAAAGCACAGATGCACATTTGGCCTATGGGGGCACACGGGTTCCCCTGGGCGAGGCGCAGAGAACTCTACTGTTCTGCGGGCGGGCGGGCGTGTTTCCAGACGGCAGACCGCAGCCACGCTCACACTGAGTGGCTGGAAAGAGAGCCCAGAGCACAGGGGCATCGGAGCAGCACCTACTGACTTCTCTCCTCCCCTAAAGCACATGCGGGTGCCCACAGTGTTTGGGGGGGTCCCTCACGGACCAGCTGAGAGCCTGGCCTCCTTGGGGAGCCCTACAAACCACCACGCGTGTGGGCTTCTCCTCAGAGAATGAGATTTAGTCTCTGCCCATCCTGCCATTTCCCGGCTAAAGAGAACAGCACCCCTGGGCTAAACGCAGGGTGTCGGAACGGTGGGTCCTCTCCAGGAACCCTGCCTCCCTTGGCCTCCAGGCTCCGGGAAAGGGACACAGAACAGCTTCTGAATCTGAGCACGGCCCGCATGGGCCGGACAGGGTGGCCTGCATCCTGCTCCCGACAGGGCCCCATGGGTAGGGAAGTAGAGGTCCTCGAGACATAGCCCGAAACGTGGGTGCACCCGGTTCAAGACGAAACGGTGTCTGCAGCCATGTCTGAAAGCTTTCACATTCAAGGAATGATATCAGCCATTCACTTGGAATGAAAAATACAATTTATGTAAGCTAATTTGTTCTGTGAGTGATTTGTGGAGACAGCTTTTCGAAGGCTTGTTATATTCTCCAAATATTTTCACCAGGAGAAGAAAAAAGGAGGAGGAGGAGAAAGAGAATATTGCTGGCAAGAATGCAGCGGTTGAAAAGAAAACCAAATAAAAATCATGCAAAAACGCCTTCAGCATTATTTTTCATGGGATCATCAGGCTTGAGGGGTAGACACTTGGCTGTCGGCCGTAACCTTGGGAACTTGCCTGACCAACTCTCCAACAAGAAAGAAGGTCTAGCTGGCAAAGTTCACTGCTCAACTGCCGAATATTCCAACTAAATGCTATTATCCAAGTTCATTTTGCAAAATAAATTTAATTTCTTATAGGAAAACTTGAAATTTATAAAAGAACCCTGGAGAATTTGAATTTTAATAATCAATTATTCTTCAGCCTGATTCATCTTATAAACATATGGAATATGCAAAAACTTAAATTAGTTTAAAGAGCCAGCCCTGTGACTCACGATTGAGGAAAACTTTTACATAAATGAAGAGTAATTGCCAAATGTTCTGACGCCGTAATAGAATTTTTTAGCTCCGCACTGCTTATTTCCTCACTTTGAGAAAGAACTCCTTTCTCTAACATCATTCTTCTTCAACTAAGAAAACAACCACTCCTGTATCTTACTGAACTCAGATATAAGGCCTACCATTTTTTAAATCCTTACGTGTGATTTTTTTCTAAAATGCTAGAATAGTCCTGGGTATTTACTTCCATACGAGAAACATGGAGGGCCGGGCCAGGCAGCGCCATCTGCTTGGGTCAGTGGAGAAGCGGGCAGCGCCACAAAACAAGATGGCGGCGGGTGACCTTCCTCTTGGGCCACGAAGGAGAAGGCGCGAGGCCCAGTCAGGGAGTCTTTGTCTAAGGCGATACCTGAAAGCTGCTACTGGCTCATCAGCAGTGCTACCTTGTGAATGAAGGTTCCAGAAGCAAGGAGAAACTCCGTGGCTAGAGAGGCACTTCACAATGGGTACAAAATCACACGAACCCAGGAATGCCACAAAATTAACTATTTTTTAAAGTTTATTTATTTATTTTTGAGAGAGAAAGAAGTGAGCATGACTGGAAAAGGAACAGAGAGAGGGGGAGACAGAGAATCCCAAGCAGGCTCCCCAATGTCAGCACAGAGCCTGACATGGGACTCGAGCTCATGAACCATGAGATCATGACCTGAGCTGAAATCAAAAGTCAGACGCTTGACCCACTGAGCTGCCCAGGTGCCCCTAGGATTAAGAGAAGAAAATGTAGTATTTGTACGAGTCCTCTGACATACACCTCTAACTGGCGTGAGCACAGAGACTTTGACAGGGCATTTCCCAAACTGCCGCCCTCGTCGGGGTGGACTATTTCAGATCCGCTGACACACCGACGTCCGGTCTTGTCCTAACCTACCAACAGACACACGTGTCTACTGGATTCTTCTCGACTGCCCAACGACTACCTAAACTTGCCTCCCCTCCTGCACTGGGCCCCTTACTTGGGGAAACAAGGCCCGCGATCCCAGCGGGTTCAGGACTCACTGACCTGTCAGTCTCCGCCCAGCAGAAGACTGTCTCTTGCCTCAACTCCGCCTAAGTTACTTTGATTCCGGCCGCTTTACTGCCTTAAGACGACTGTTGATCTAAGGAAAACCACTTCCAGAACACGCTCGCATCTGAACTGCGACCCTTCTCTGGCCAAGGCCGAACGGTGAGCCGCCTTGTTTCGGGGGCACGTGCTGGCCGACACCGAGCCCGCGTGGCCCCTTGAGTCAGGCACGAGCCGGGGACCATCAGCAGGCTGAGGGGCTGTCATTCCCCAGACAGACTTCCACTCACGGCTTCTGCTTTACATCCGTCGTCACCGTCGGGGGCAGAGAGCGCCGGCAGGCCTGGACACACCTGGTTTTCAGGATTGTGCTGGGGAATTAGATCTTGTTCCAGAAGAATCAGGAGCACTTCCTGACTTGATTTTCTAACCCAGAAGAGGACAAAAAGGCAAAAGGTGAAACACCGAAGGAGCCGAGGCGCTCTCGGGCAGACTCCGAGCTGGCCCTGTCCCCGGCCACACCCTCGGGCCACAAGCCCTCCGCCCGCACGTCCTCCCCGAGGGCCTGGGATGGGCCGCTGCCCCTGCCGGGCTGGTTCCTGCCATCCCTCTCCTCTCAGGCCGAACATCCCTCTCCCTGGAGCCCCACTCACGTCACGTCCCCCGTGTGTGCTGTAACAGGCCCCCCTTTGCCTTCACGGCCTGCACCCCAGCTTTCTATGCACACACAGAGGGCCGTGGGGCCGGGGCCCAGCGAAGACCCCGCCAGGCAGGACTCAGAAGACTCCTCAGTCCAGAGAGGAGAAAGGCTGATGAGCCGTTTGCGCGTCACAGTGTGGGTGGGGCGAGCGCGGACCCTGGAACTCGGGGGGATCCCGAGAAGCCAGGCGGAGAGCCCGTTTGGGGACATGAAAGCGCAGGAAATTCCAATTTACAGCGCAAGTAACGGCAGACGCGGCCCATCAGTGAGGCCGAGGCGGGGACAGAGCAGTGGGGCCGGGAGTGAAGACCCAGCGGCAGCTGAGCAGGCGGCAGTCACAAAAGAAGCCACACGGGCACTCTGACATGGAAGTTTCCGAACAAGCGGCAAGATGAAAACAGTCTTTCAGAAAGATTGTGCCGGCAGCGGCGCTCCAAGGAAATTGAGGCGATGAAAGACTGAGGGCAGAAGGGTCAGCAAGGTAGCTGCTGCCAATCCCCGCGGGAGGCGGGGGGGGGGTGGGGGGGGGAGAAGATGATGTCCCGGCGATATTACCAGGCCGCCGTGACGGGAGTCGGTGTCCAACTAGAGGCAGCCCAAGTCCCCAGTAACTCTGAGGTGTCAAACTCTTACTGAGCTTCTGGCACCTGCCGGGAGCAGAGAACAGGAGAGGAGCCCAGATCAGGAGGGGGCAGACACGGTCCCGGGTGGCAGCGAGGGTGCGGGGAGGGCCGGTCCTGGGCAGTCGTGGGGCGGAACGTCAAAGGCCGTCAGAAGCCTGCCAAGGGCGGCGGGGTGAAGTTATGCGTACATCTTTGAACGTGACCTTCTTTGGAAAACAGAGTCTCTGCCGATGTGACTGGGGGGTCACAGTAAGGACCGGAAGGCCATCCAGGATTACCAGGACGACCCTAAGTGAAATCACAAGTGTCCTCACAAGAGAGAGGCAAGGAGGGAGGACAGACAGACGGAGGAGGAGAAGGCACACGCAGGCGGAGGCTGAGGGGCGCGGCCAGCAGCCAAGGGAGTTGGCACCGCCCGAAGCCGGAAGAGGCAAGGAACAGATTCTCCCTCGGAGCCTGGAGAGTGAGCGCGACACCCGGGTCTGGGACTGCCCGCCTCCGCGTCTGACAGGACAGACGTGTGCTGCTTTCAGCCCGCTGGCTTGGGGTGCTGTGTTTGGGCCGCCCCTGGGCGCGGCCAGAGCGAGCGGGCGCTGGGGCGGGCGCGGCCAGGGCTTGTGGAGCGAGCTGTGTCGGTACGCGGGCACTTACTGCACAGTCCTCTCGTGTCACTGAAAGAGGTCACGGTATTTCAAAGATCAAAACTAGTTTTGAAGCAACAAAACCACTGGGCGTCACAGGAAGACCCGCTGAGTCCCCGGCGGGCACGTCTCTCCTGGCTCTCGGGGCATCGGCTGCAGTCAGTGAGCTTGGCAGGGAGCCCACGCAGGGGAGAGGCTGCAGGCGCCGCTTTCAAGGAGCGTGGCAGTGGGGAGGGGGCGGGCCGCTCAGGGTGAAGGCCAGGGAACAGAAGGCTGAGGGAGACGCAGGCATGGTGATCAAAAGGGAAAGGCCAGTGCCCGAGAGACTGGAAGAGGAAGCCAGCCAGGAGACGGGAAGACAGGAGCAAAGAGGGAAATGAAGCCATCGAACCCAAAGAGGGGCCGGGACACCCAAGCCCCCGCGACCGAAGGCACACAGCTCAGGACGGCTGAAGAAAGGTGGCTCCGTTAGCAAGCGGAGGGGGCTGATTCAGTTCTACAACTCCTCCGGGTCCCAGGCCCTGTGCTCGGCCCCAGAGACAAATCGAATGGGACCCCGTTCCTGCAGTCAGTGCTCAGAGTCCAAACCGGGGGAGAACGTACTAGTCACACTCTCCAGAAGAGCCTGGGCAAACCCGTCAGCCGGGCCTCAGGAAACCGAGCCGGCGTCCCGGGGTCCTTCGCCAGCCCCGCCGCGCCTCAGCACACACATGCATGTTGCTCTGCACCTTGGCGTCCTCGCCTCCAAAACAAAGAGGAATTAATAAGCGTGCCCATACCTGGCGGGGGGATAGAAGACAAAACAAGATCCTCCTCGCTGATCCGGGAGCGTGGTAAGGCACACGGTGAGAGCACTAGAAAAGGAGGCTGTGAGCAGTACTGGCAACCAGAGTCATGATACGGACATCCTGTGTGGTTCTGTGATTTCACGCCTCCCAGGAGTCGCTGCAAGTGCAACGGCCACGAAGAGTACCTGATGACACCCAGGGGAAGGCCTGAGCCGCACACATTCTGATGGGGCCAGACCTACTCACTCTCATATGCAAAAGAATCTGAGCTCTGGCCCAATTCAGAATCTTACCTCGTCCTGGGGGACCCTGAGGCACTCCCAGGGTGGGGGGGCTTTCTGAAAGGGCTGGCCTCTGCTACAGGGAGACAGAGATGGACAGGAGGGGGAGAGGTGGGACGTCTGGAAGGAACAGGGCCACCAGCATGGGCGGAGTGAAAGGGATGTACAGATGCGGAGGCGTCATGGCGGGTCAGGGCGGCGGCTCACGGAGTCGGCTGTGTCTGAAGGCATCGCAGGGTCTAAAGGAAAAACCTTCAGGCAGATCGGACTCTGCCATGCTTCTGTGTTTAAAGGTGATAGGAATGGAGAAGAGGGGGCGTACTCAGGAGCTGCGTGGTTATTACGGAAAGAAAGGGCACTTGGCAAGGTCCAGCTGGGCGAGGGAGGCGGCAGGGGGGAGGGTTGCCATGGCCCCAGGCTGCGCCTCCCGGGAACTGAGAGAAGTAGAAGGTGCCTCTGCTCACAGAGAGAGGGGTTGCAGATGGAAGGTCTCTATCTTCCCCGTGAAGGAAAAGGCAAGGTCACCTGTTTGGTGCAAGGCAGGGCCAGGTGGAGGGGCTTGATGACCGCGGCAAAGGTCTGAAAGAGCTGCCGTGGGTGACGTGAGAGCAGCGGAGGAGGGACAGGTGAGAGGGGAGGCGGGCAGCGCTGCGAGTCCGGCTGCGATCAGAATCCATGAATTAGCAAAGGCACCAATCAGTGCGCCCCCGCCTCGCCCCTGCAAACTCTGCCTCCAGGATGCAGGAGGGCTGTGGTGGGCGGCAGGCGGAGTCACAGTGGCAGGGGCACCGTCAAAAGGACACAACTGGGGGGGTGCCCGGGGGAGAGGCCAGGAAGGAGCGGAGGAGGGAGGCGGACGCCGAGGAGGACCACGGGCCCACGGAGGCTCAGCGTGGTGGCCGAGCGGGGAGGGCAGGCTGCGGTGAGGGGGTGCCCTCCTGGGGACCTCAGCTCTGGAGACCCCAGGGCCACAGGAGTGGCCGCCGTGAGAGGGCAGCAGGACTGGCCGCCGCAGGGCCTGACAGCCCAGCACACACAGCCGACGGCATGGGGTCCGAACCGCCGATCCAGCCTCTCCCCTTCGGGAACCAAGCAGATGGCAGGGATACATGACAAGGGTCAGGGAACGTCAAGTTCTCTGATCCAGTGCAATCTCATTTTCAAGAACATATCCAAAGGAAAAAGAACTGCCAATGGAAGAAGATAATCACATCCTCTATGAAGCTCACCGCATCTACCGTATCAAAAAAGCAGAAAAAGAAAGCTAAGCATTCAGCCCAAGTAAAAATAGGAAGATTAGGAAGACGTACAATGTCCACTGGGCGCAGCTAAGCTTCCCGGGGCAGGAGACCGGTCCTGCGCATGTCTTTATCCCGAGCACAAAGCACCACGCTCGGCTCACAACGGGCGCTCGGACACCGTCAGAATAAATGAATGGATGGGAAAAGTTGCATCACGTCATGTTCAGACCTGTGGGGGGGGAATGGCAGCACCTAAACAAAGAACATGTAAAAATAATCAAAACACTGACATTCGGAGAGTGGAAATAGGACTTACTTCATTTGAACACTCCATTTAATCCTGTCATAGTTTAACAGTTCAAGCATTTGCTCTTTATTTTTTTATTTTTTTAATGTTTACTTACAGGAGAGAGAGAGCGAGTGGTGGAGGGTCAGAGAGAGAGAGGGAGATACAGAATCGGAAGCAGGCTCCAGGTTCTGAGACGTCAGCACAGAGCCCGAAGCAAAACTCGAACCCACAACTGAGATCACGACCTGAGCCGAAGTCGGAAGCTTAACCGGCTGAGCCCCCCAGGCGCCCCATGTACTCGCTCTTTAAAAATGTTCCCAGCAAGGCAGAAATCCAAGCCAAAATGGCAGAACTCCTTGAAAACACTAATAATGAAAGCTTGGCATATCATTAAAAATTATAAGTACATTTAGCCTTTGGGGTGCCTGGGTGGCTCAGTTCATTAAGCATCCAACTCCTGATTTCAGCTCAGGTCACGAGCTCACGGTTCGGGGGATCGAGCCCCGTGTCGGGCTCTGCACTGACAGCACGGAGCCTGCTTAGGATTCTGTCTCTCTCTCTCTCTCTCTCTCTCTGCTCCTTCCCCTGCTCACATTCTCTCTCTCAAAATAAATACATAAAACTAAAAAAAAAAAAAAATACATTTAGCCTTGGTGCAAATCCATTCCCACGGTAACTGACAAACAGAAAGGCTGAAGGCTACTTGTTGCAACAATTCTAAAGTGACAGGAGAGTAGAAATAACCCAAATGTCTATCATTTTACTACGTTCCATCTCCCCAGTGGCGGAGCTGCTGCTGGAAAAAGGGGTGAGGATGAGGAAGCTTTGTCCTTACTGCGAAGGAGTGACCTGCAGAATACCCCGGACAGTGGGGACAGCGAGGGACAGAGCATGCAGCACGGCCCGCCACTTTGCATCTGAGAAAGGAACAAGGAGGTGCAGAGCACATGGACAGACACCTGTGTGCTCAGAGTTATGCGTGGGTGTGTGCATTTTTTAAAGGTAAGCATAAATCAAGACCTAGGGGGCGCCTGGGTGGCTCAGTCCATTGAGCCTCCAACTCTTGATTTTGGCTCAGGTCATGATCTCATGGTTCATGTGTTCGAGCCCTGTGTTGGGCTCTGTGCTGACAACTCAGAGCCTACTTGGGATTCCCTCTCTTTCTCTGCCTCTCCCCGCTCATGATAGATCTCTTTCTTGCTCTTGCTTTCTCTCCCTAAATAAATTAATAAACATTTTCTTAAAAATGAAAAAAAATAAGAATAAAACCTAGAAAAAAACTGGCTATATACAGAGAGGGGAGGGAACAGATGGGGGAGGCAGGGATAGAAGTCTGATTTTTTCTGAATGTGCCTTGCTTTACAGTTTTTTTAAACATTTTTTAATGTTTTTTATTTATTTTTGAGAGACAGAGAGAGACAGTGTGAGCAGGGGAGGGTCAGAGAGAGGGGGAGACACAGAATCCGAAGACAGCCCCAGGCTCTGAGCTAGCTGTCAGCACAAAACCTGACACAGGGCTCGAACCCACGAACCGTGAGATCATGACCTGAGCCGAAGTCGGACGCTTAACGGACGGAGCCACCCAGGCGCCCCTGTTTTACAGTTTCGACTTGCAATCATGTACAAATATCTTAAATAATTATAAGTCTAAATTAAATCAAAATGAAAAAGCTAAAGCAATTCCTAAAAATAAAAAATAAATGAAGATAGATGAGTCTAACTACACATCAAGTTGGCAGCTCAGGCACAAAGGGAAGGGTTAATACAAGTGACTCTGAAACACAGTCTCATTAATATTAATATTAACATGACTGTGCATCTCTCGTGGGAGACAGCGCAAAAACAGAAAGAATGGCAAAGAAACCTTAACTCTATTCAGTTATCCCACTAAACCGTGAGTGATCATACTGGCATTTTTATTTGGATACACACACCCACACACCCACTGCTTTTGCACCTTCCTGATCTCTTGCAGCAGGAGAACATGGCAGGGCCTCCAAAGGGTTCCCACTGACTACACAAAACTCTGTCTGACCAAGGCTCTGGACTTAACCAGCAGCCGGTAGGAAGGACCGGGAACAGAGGCACATTTCAAACCACACCGTGGGGATGTAATCAGCCAGATCCCAAATGTGGGCAACCTTACAGGCTAATGACTTTGTTTCCTTAGAGCAGGGAAACAAAGGGGAAGATGAAGTGTTACACATTAAAACAGATTTTTAAAAGTACATCCATCAAATGAACTACGTCGACCGTATGTGGATTGGATTTAAAGAGACTGCCTGCATAAAACCAGATTTCTGAGAAAACCGAAGAATCTGAACGGTGACTAGAGATTAAATGAAATATCAAGGATCTAGTCATAAATCCTATACATGTGACAATGGGATTGCTGTTCTGTTTTTTAAAAAGTACCTGTATCTCTCTGTGAGTAGTACTAAAGCATCTACAGTTAAAATGATATGGTATCTGGGCAATGCTTTTATCTGGGTTGAATTCTCTTAAGATAAATGGGAAAACACTGGTCACGTGTTAATGATAGTCGGTGGAAGCTAGGTGGAGAGCACACGAACGTTCATTTGAATATTCTCTCTACTGCTGTGTGTTTGAAAATTTCCATAACAGAAAGTTAAAAAAAAAATATCTCATGATAATGAGTATAGTCTCTCTGCCTGAGCAAGTGGAGGAACTGAGCACAAATAGACCTTTTGTTCTTGAATCTGTTTCTGAATTAGGGATGTCAGCTACAGTAAGACTAAGGAGAGTTCGGTGCACAGATCTTAAGGTTACAGGTTTTCACACCTGGTTGTTTGGCTCCGCGAGGCGCCTCACTGTATACAATAGGTGTGAGATATTCAGAGAGCACCGCTGGAAAACCTGATCTGTTTTCTTGTTAAAAAAAAACAGCAATGGGAGGACTCTGTTCCATCAGCTCAGCCCGCACCGTGGGCTCTGCAGCAATAAAAAAATCAGAAAAGAATTGTATAAGGATAAGCCGAGTGTCTTATAGCACATATAGTGATAGTGTCTAGCTTTTCTTACTAAGATACTTCGTCAAGGAATTAGACAAATGCAGTTCAAAAATCCTTTCCCATTTAGAGTATTTATGCTACAGACAGGCTTAAAAAGCTAATAAGCTATCCAGCAATATAAAAACATAAAAGGAAGAGAGAATGACAACTCTATTATAACAAGCCATATATAAATCGAGGAGGGAGCAGAAGTCTGCGTGCTGGGCCAGCGTCCAAAGGCCATTACCGCTAATGGCATATATGCCAGACCTACGGGCTGTGCTGTATTTAAATTCCAGCCGGGATGTATACATTATAAATAATTCTTTCATAAATGCACTCCCCCACGATCCACACATCCCAGTTATTTCTAAGGCAAAGCACTAAACAAAAGAGCAGTTCTAGCTCCAATATACCACATTAAGTTTAACACAAATATATAATTGCCTCAGCACTGTAAATGGTGACTCATTTACAAAGAGAATCCATTTAAGGATTCAAAACATCCACTTGGGCCTTTTTAAAAGCATTGTGTCATATTCATATGAACATTTTAAACTAATACAGGAGCTATATGGAATGCTTATTTTTCCATTTTCAGTGAAAATGATCAAAATCTAAAGCAATTGTAAGATTTCAGAAACTTTCTGAAGCTGTTCACCGATCGTTACAAATGGGGGGAGCAGGGGGGGCCCCAGGGCAACGGTCAGTGCAGGCAACCACCGCTCAATCCTGTCACTCCTCTCTCTTGTGGGGGGGGGGGGAGGAGCGGGGAGGGACAGACTGTGCTTTTCTCCCAGAAGAGCAATCATGGAGAGAGAGAGAGAGAGAAAGAGAGGGGAAAAAAATCACCATTAGCCTACAAAGATCACAGGTGACGAAACTAATGACTGGGATTGTTCTAATCCAAAAGACTTCTTTTGATGTGGGATTTCTTAGCAACCAGTAGTCTGGCAAAACTCATAAAATACAAAAGGCCTTAATTCCCAGGGAAAATAGTATTCATGGCCATTTGTCATCCTAATTCTCTAAAAATGAGGACCATTTGATGCCAGATAAGACACCCATTCCTGATGACAAAACCCGTTTGTGCTTACACAGTGCTTAGAACTTACTGATCAATACCCAGGTTTTCTTTTTAATTCACTGTCAGTGGTTATGCACAATTTCTTGAAAATACACAAGTGAAAAATAAGCGCAGACAATCCCCGTACACACCTGCGTCTTCTGACAGTCTGACCGCGACCTCCATGCCCGTCGAGAAGGCCTCCTCGTGATTACTGAGACCCCAGAGGAGGTCCGCCAGCCCTCTGGCAGTCAGCGGACTGTGGAGACGAGAAATGATCTATGCAGTTACGTGGGGCACCTCTGCTGGTATGCTAATTACAGGCGTCGTGTTAGGAGCAGGTAATAAAACCAAGGAACAAAGGACAGTCAGGGACCTCCATCCCAAGGGAGGAGAGGCTGTCAAGGAGCGTCCAAAGAGAGTCCTCCCCACGAGGGTCACTGTCCTGTAGGAACCAGACCTGAGTCCTCCTGTCTGGTGGCCACAGGAGGCTGAAACTGTCCGTTTGGAACTGGAGAAAGACTTCTTTCTCCTTTTTTGATTGATTCTTCAGGCCTAGATAGACTTGAAAGAGAGGCTTCTTGACAGGAGGCGGTAACTGAGGGACCAATAAATGTAGAAGGAAAAGGTCCAAAGAGGCATCCGATGGCCACTTTGATCTCAAAAAGCCTCTACCCACGAGGTGTCAGTAGAATCCCCCTGGCTGCCCCCCACCCCATGATGTGACAATTAAAAATGTCTCTGGACACTGTCAGATTTTACAGGGGCAAAAAAAAATCTATCTCATCAGAAGAGGAAAGGTACAGGAACCCTCTGTTCTAGCTTTGCCCAGGGGCACCCGGGGAGCTCAGTCGGTTAAGCATCTGACCCTTGATCTCAGCTCAGGTCTCGATCACAGGGTCGTGAGTTCAAGCCCCACACTGGGCTCTGCGGATGGCTCCTCGTTGGGTGCCTCCTTAAATAAACACGTAAATCTTAGACTGCTTCAAAATAAAGTTTAAAGACAAAACAAAACACGAAAACCAAAAAAATTTAAAAGCCAGAAAGAGGCACTACTACGCCCCCTAGAAGAACTGACGTTACGGGGCGCCCGGCCGGCTCCGTGGGTAGAGCATGCAACTCTTGATCTCAGGGCCATGAGTTTGAGCCCCACACCGGGCGTGGAGCCTCCTTAAAATAAAATTTAAAAGTTAAAAAAAAATAACTAAAATTAATAACGACAACACCTTTGTTGGCACAGATAAGGGGCAACAGGAACCCACAGATATTGCTGGTAGGGATGCAAAGCATTCAGTCAGCAGTTTCTTAAAAAGCTACACGTGCATTTATCATTCAGCCCAGCGACTCCTTCTTAGGTATTTCCCCGGATGAAATGAGAACTTAATGTCCACACACAGACTTGAACACAAGTGTTCATGTAGGCATGGTTCACCATAGCCAGAAAGTGGAAAAAGTTCCACATTCCTCCACGGGGGAATATTTACACGAGGCACCAACTGTCCGCACAAAGGCACGAACGGCCCTGTGGTAACACAGGGATGACTTTCAGACGGATTTTTACTAAGGGAAAGAAGCCAGAGAGAAAAGACGACATACCACATGATTCCACTTATAGGAAATTCTAGAAAAGGCGAAACCTTAGCCTCCAGAAACAAATCGCTGGTTGCCTGGTTCACGGTGGGGAGGGGGCGAGGGGCAGAGGGCAAAGGCACGAACACGGGAACAAGGCCGTGATGGCGATGTTCAAGCAGGACTCTGGCGGCGGGCCGCGTGACTGTTTACACGTCTCCGCACTCATCTCTCTGGATGCTTCAGGTGGGTGAATTTTATTGCACGAAACACATGCCGCAGAGAAGCTGAGTTAAACAAAGACATTAACGCAGGGAAAGTCCGTGCGCGCAGCTGTGGCTCGCGGCGGTGGCCTGGAGGTCTCTGCACAGGACGAGGGACAGGGACAGTCTGGAAAAGGCTTCTCGGAGGGAGTGGAGAGGAGCCCCCCGCTCGCCTCGGCCAGTTCCCCGGAGCCCCTCCCAGCCCTGGAGCAACACGCACCGTTTCTGGCCCTGCATCAGAATGAGCTGAAGTTGCAAACCCACCTTGATTTGCAGGAAAAGACTGGAAATCTGGAAGTCAAAGAGGGAGTCGCTTGGCGCAGCACACTACAGGAAGAAATCCATCACCTCGAGCCTGTCCTCAGAGAGACTTATACCACCCCCGGGATGAAAGGTCGAGCTCCGGCAGCCAGGAGGTTTGGGAAAAGTCGAAAACAGACACTATGAAGTCCCTGATTACATTTCACTGGACCACATTCAGGTTGGCCTCCCCTGGGAAATCAAGCCACTAAGATTCCCAATCTGCTCGCAGGGCCAGAGAACGGATAGACAGATCTGCAGCCAGCCTCAAGTGGCCACGAGGGACCTGCCCTCTTACGGAAAGTGAGGAGAGGGGCAAGAGAAGGCCCTGGAGCAGGGAGCGGCACGTCGCCGCGGCGCATACAGGACAGGAACGAAGACTCCAGCAGGGCGGTGCTCTGGCACCGACGCTCTGGAAAATGCGGCTGCTTGAGGCTGGAAGGACCTGGAGAAGCCACAGTGGGTGAGCACAGCCCCGGAGCAGCGGGCTGGAGCCTTCTCAGTGCCCGCCATGCTAATGAGAGGACAGGACAGAGGACAAGTGAGCATGACTCAGAAAGCGTTAGAAAGGTTCAATGAGATGAGGACCAGGGGGCTCGGGGCACAGTCCCCGGCCCGTGGTGAGCCCCCAAGTGCGCCAGGCGTCGCTATTACAGCGTAAGCAAAGAACTGCAATTAAAATGTCTTCCAAAAGAGGGAAGCTGAAATAAGTTACGTCAGATCTGTCCTCAGCGTGCTCTATGAGCATTTTTAAAGTTACCTGGAGACAGGCCCTGACCTAGAAAGATGTAAATGAAAAGACAAGGGAAGAATTTCACACGCAGGATGAGCCCGTGTCTTAACGCAAATTATGTTCATGTTTGTATGCACGACACACCAACTCGTTTAGGGGAAAGTCGGGAAGCGGGTATTTCCTTAGACTGTAGTAGCGAGGGAGCGAAACTCTATTTAACTCCTGCAATGGCTCCATGTTCCAAAAATGTGTTATCTTCGTGGATTTTTTAAAATATAAAGAGGATGGCTCAATTTTACACGGCAACGTTCCCTGGAACGCTCACCATGGAAAGAGCCCCTTGTGTCTCCGTCCCCTCCTTCCCTCTCCCACTGGTGCGGTCACAGTCGTGAGTCTGTCAGTTAAGCCCAATCACCCAGCCCCGGACGCAGGGCCGGAGATGCACACGTTCCCGGGCCTGCCCCCCAAGGGCACAGTTCCCGCCTGGATGCAGGCAAGCAAATGAGTGAGGTTGAACAGTGACAAGACCCTCAAGAAAGGGGAGGAGGGGGGCACCTGTGGCTCAGTCGGCTAAGCCTCCAACTTCGGCTCAGGTCATGATCTCACATTCATGGGTTCAAGCCCCACGTGGGGCTCTGTGCTGACAGCTCAGAGCCTGGAGCCTGCTTCTGATTCTGTGTCTCCCTCTCTCTCTGCCCCTCCCCTCTCTCATGCTCTGTCTCTCTCTGTATCAAAAAATAAATTAAAAACATTAAAAAAAAAAGAAGAAGAAAGGGGAGGAGGACACTGGGGAGCAAGCCAGGGAGCCCAGGGTGAAGATGCGCAGGAGGGCAGGAGGGGGGCAGGCAGACAAGGACGGGGAAGACATAGGACCCAGACGCTGGACGATCACACAAGGACTTTAAATAAGTGTGACTGGGGCGCCCGGGGGGCTCAGTCGGTTAAGCATCCAGCTTCGGCTCAGGTCATGATCTCACGGTTCATGGGTTCGAGCCCTGTGTTGGGCTCTGTGCTGACAGCTCAGAGCCTGGAGCCTGCTTCCGATTCTGTGTCTCCCTCTCTCTCTGACCCTCCCCTGATCGCACTGTCTCTCTCTGTCTCTCAAAAATAAATAAAAAGCGTTAAAAACAATAAAAATAAAATAAGTGTGATTAACACACGGAAGGGCTGGGGCACCTGGGTGGCAGCCAGTTAATCAGTTAAGCACCAGACTTCAGCTCAGGTCATGATCTTGCGGTTCGTGGGTTCGAGCCCCCCGCCCCCCCCACCGTCGGGCTCTGTGCTGATAGCTCATAGCTTGGAGCCTGCTTCAGATTCTGTGTCTCCCTCTCTCTCTGCCCCTGCCCTCCTCAAAAATAAACATTAAAAAATAAAAACAAAAAAAAACACACGCAAGTGCCGCGGGAAGGGCTGGACGGCTCGGACGGTGACGGAGTGCGGGAACTCTGCACGCTCTGCTCGATTTTTCTTGAAATCCAAAACTAGGCTCAAAATTAAAGTTTATTAATTAAATGAAATGAAATAAAAACTGTTTCAGATACAAGCTTGTGAAACTTCACGGACAGCAGTCTTGTGCTCACAAGAATTGTTAAAGAGGGTTCCCGCAGCAAAAGGAGGCCGAGTGAGGACAGGCTTCTCACAAAAAGAAATGAAAATGGTCTAAATGACGGTAAATGTAAAAAAATACTTTCCTCATGTTCACGGCTTTAAAAGACAGTTGGATATCTACAGGAAATAAAGCAATAAGGGACGGTGGGATGGATGACGCGTGCAGGGCTGAATGGCAGAAAAACAATAGCACAGAAGGTGGGGAAGAGGCCACGGCAGGCCCCAGGAGGGTGCTCTGTGCTCTCAGGGCCCGCTCACACAGCACCTGCACGTACGCAGGGTGGCAGCATCTTACTTGAATATATATCACAATAAGTTAGAGAACTACATGCCCTGGAACAGCCAATACAAATGTATTAAAGAAGGCGTCACAAACAAGCCAGGAAACTGGAATCGTAAAAAGGGGGGGAAAGTGCCAAAACAGTGAGCTTTTGTTTCAAATATGAAATAAAAACTGTTAATTTTCACACACATCCCTCTCCAAAGGCAGCAGCAAAGGAGGAAAACAGCGAGAGGAGTAGAGTCGATAGGAAACAAAAAGCAAGATGGTAGACTGAACCCAAACCACATCAACAGTCACTTCAAATGTATACGATCTAAACCTTCATATGAAAAGGCAAAGATTATTAAATTGGGTAAAAGAGCAAGCCTCGCCTATATGCCTTCTGTAATGACGACACTCTAAGTATAAGACATGGATCGGTTTAAAAAAACCTGCGGACAGAAATAGATCATACAATCAGTAATCAAAAGAAAGCTGAGTGTTTATGTTAAATCCAGAGAGTAAGATTCAGAGAAAGGGATATTTAGGAAGGACAAAGAGGGACATTACACGGAGACAGACCAATTTATTCAAGAAAACAGAATACCACTAAGTATGCATGCACCCGCACAGAGGTTCAAAATACACAAAAGAAGCTGTTGGAATTGACAAACAGACAAATCCATAATCACAGTTGCAGATTCCGACATCCCTCTCTCAGTAACAGACAGAACAGGCAGACGGAAAATAAGTGAGAACACAGAGGACCTGGACACTGTTTTCAGCCACCTTGTCCTAAGTGACATCCATAAGATACTCTACCCCCAAATTACAGGGATGCACATTCCCTTCAAGGGCACACAGAATATTCACCACCATAAAGCAATTTCAAAAATTTTAAAAGAAGAGAAATAACACAAAGTAAGGTCTCTGACCACAGAAGACTTAAACTACAAAGAAAATAACAGAAAGATCCCTGGAAGATCTTCAAATATTTGGAAATTAAACAACGTACTTCTAAATAACTCATTGGTCAAAGAAGAAATCATTACAGACACTAAAAATACTTTACGGCAAAAGCTAATAAAAAATATTACCATCAGAATTGGAGGATGTAAGCCAATACAACACTTAAGTATTTCCAGTACTTAATAGCAACCTGACAATGTTATTTTTAAAAAGGCCAGGGAGCGCCTGGGTGGCTCAGTCAGCTAAGCGTCCAACTCCTGATTCTGCTCAGGTCAGGATCTCAGGTTCATGAGTTCGAGTCTTACGTTGGGCTCTGTGATTACAGCAAGGAACCCGCTTGGGATTTTCTCTCTCTCTCTCCCTCCTTCTCTGCTCCTTCCCCCACCTCAAAATAAATAAATAAAGCAAAAAAAAAAAAGGTCCCAAAAATAGTTAAACATACTTCACAAGAAGAAAAAAAACAGTAACTACACTCCCCTCAAAAGGGAAATTAATATGAATTAGAGCAGAAATTACTGAACTAGGAAATAAACACACAATAGGGAATATCAGAGCCAAAACTTGATTCTTCAACGTAACTAATATACTCAACAATCCCCTAGGAAGAATCATGCAGGGGGAAAAGAAAGAAAAGGCAATAATTACAGGTAACAGAATGGAAAATGGGGCCATACTACAGATTTCACAGACAATAAAAAGAAAATTACCATTTTCCAACGCAGAATGAGATAACAGATCTAAGCAATGATTACTTGTGACCACTAAAGTCATGAGAAGAAAGGCTGGTGGGGAATTTTATAATGAAAGAATCCAACACCTGTGCCCACCACGCAGCACGAACGTCCCCCGAAGCGGAGCGCCGGGGCTTTGTTGGCCGATGGTTTGTAATGAGGAATATACAGAACAACACAGGAAGTATTGTTTCAAAAGAAAAAAAAAATTGAAGCAAAATCTAATCAAGTCTCCAAGTATAATTTTCGGTTTACAGAAAACACAAAGAGCAAAGGAATATGTTAAATTACACCATGAGAATAATGACCACCAAACCCAGAATGTGAAAAATGCTACAAGACTAATGACCCCTTCAACAAATGGATGATGCAGGGAGAATATGAGAGGGAGAATTAATTAGAGATTAAAAGAGATTCAAGATCAAGAGGGGAAAAAAATAAACAAAAAAAGGCGTAAGAGACACATCTACCTAATGAAATGTGTGGACCTTATTTGGATCATTATTCAAACAAATCAACCATAAAAAGGCATTGTTGAGGCAGTCAGAGAAGATTTAACATAAATTGGAAGACTGAAGGCATTCTTGTTAATTGGGTTGAGCGCAATAATGATTCTGCGGTTAGATTTTAAGTCTTTAACTGGATAAAATGAAACATCTGAGATTTCCTTTAAAATACACCAGCAAAACAAAAGCACAAAACTTCCACAGAGAAAATGATCAAATTTCATCGGGACGTTAAAGAAAACCTACACAAAGGGAAAGATATACCATGTTTATGGATTGGAAGTCTAAATGTTGTAAAGAGGGTACTACTCCTCAAACTGATATATTCATTCAATGCGAACCCAGGCAAAACCCTAAGAGGTGTTTCGTTCAGTTTTATTAGAATCTGATGAGCCGATTTTGACATTTATATGAAAATGCAAAGAACCAAATCATGTCAAAGAAGAAAAACAAAGTGGCAAGTCTTGCTCAGTCAAGTATCAAGACCTACTACAAATCTACAGCAATCAAGACCGTATGGTATTGGCTGAGGGGAGACAGACAGACTGCAGGAAGAAGAGGCTGGATTATATCGGAGGCAGCACCTCAGAGCAATGGGGGAAAAAAACCTATTTGTGACAAGTGGTATTATCACAATTAGGAAAATGAAGCTGGACCCCTCTTTCGTACAATGAACAAAAATTACTTTCAGGGGGATTGTAGACCTAAACGTGAAAAAGAAAATAAGGCTTTTAAAGCAATATAAACCAGTATGTTTATGATCTTGGGGTAAAGAAAGACACTAAGAAAGCTTCAAAGCGCACTGAATGCATACAGACTGACTAAAGTTTGAGATACAAAGTCAGTGATAAAAAGAGAGACAATCCGTCTTCCCCACCAAAGAAAGATTTCAACAGGCACGTCACAGAAAAGAAATACAGACGCCCAACAAACACATGGAAAGGTCTTCAAACTCATAAACAAATGTCAACGAAGACCGCAAGGTGGCTCTGTTGTACACACCGGCACGCTGGTACGCTGGCCAGCACCTTAAAATCCGACAATATCGACTGGCGGATAAAATGTGGGGCAAAGGTGGGGTACACGCTGATGCAAATGCTTTGGAAAACTGGCACTGTCTCCTAAAGCTGAAGACTAGCATGTCTCATCACACAGGAGTTCTTGCCCAGCTCTGTGTCCTACAGAGATGCGTGCAGGGGTGCACCCGTCTACATATACCAGACGGTTCACGGTGAAACTGTTCACAAGAGTGAGAAAACTTGGGGCGCATGGGTGGCTCAGTTGGTTGAGCGTCCAACTTTGGCTCAGGACATGATCTTGAAGTCTATGGACTCAAGCCCCGCATGGGGCTCTGTGCGGACAGCTCAGAGCCTGGAGCTGCTTCGGATTCTGTGTCTCCCTCCCTCCACCTCTCCCCTACTTGTGCTGTGTCTCTGTCTCTCTCTCAAAAATAAATAAACATTAAAAAATATTTTAAAAAAGGAGAGGGGTGCCTGGGTGGCCCAGCTGGTTGAGCGTCGGCTTCGGCTCAGGTCATGATCTCACGGTTCGTGGGTTCGAGCCCCACGTCGGGCTCTGTGCTGACAGTTCAGAGCCTGGAGCCTGCTTCGGATTCTGTATCTCCTTCTCTCTCTGCCCCTCCCCTGCTCACGCTGTCTCTCTCTCTCAAAAATAAACAAAACGTTAGAAAAAAAACTAAAAAAAAAAAAAAAGGAAGTGAGAAACCTTGAAGTCCTCTAACAATAGATGGGATAAAATGTCAGGACAGAAGGTTCAAACAACAGCCCACTGTTACAAAATCCCCAAACTCAAAACTCCATGCAGCACCACGAAGGGACATATCCTATATGATTTCCCACATTTCAAGTTCAGAAACACCATAAATGACTTGTTCTATTTGGAAGCAGATACTGAGATGCTAAGACCAGAAACAAAATTAAGGATGTTAACGAACATAAACACGGCGTGGCGGGGGGAGTGGTGGTCGGCAAGGCAGGGAGCAGGCGCGTCCCGGATGACCTCAATCGTGGGCGTGTGGGCATTCAGTTCATAAACACGCCTTGGGTTTTTTCCTACACATTTTATCCAATTATCTGCATGTGCTATATTTCACAATAAAAGAAGTTTTCAAGAAAGTTGGAAAAAAGATTAAAGGAGAAAAAGCATCTCAACGGATATAAAAGAAGCATTATATAAACTACAGACTTCATTGAGGATTTTTTAAAAAAAGCTCTTAGTGAATTTATTCTATATAATAAATCACCTGTCCTCTTCAAAACAGTGAGAGTATCATGAGAGGCGAAGAAGGGCTGAGGAACTGTTAGAGATTAAATGAGCCTGAAAAACATGACAATCAAGTGTAATAGATGGTGCTGGGGTGGATTCTACACCTGAAAACCAACCGGAGAGACAAAAACCCTGATTTAAAGGACACTCTTAGGACCACTAGAAAATTTGATTAAAATCTAGGTATCAGATAACAGCATTGTATCAAAGTTGAATTTTTCTGACTTTGTTCACTATTCTGTGATTAGTGTCCTTGTTAGGAAAAAAGCACACGGAAGTCATTAAAGAGAAAGGGACATGATGGGCACACTTAACTCTCAAATGGCTTTGAAAAAAAATGTGAAAATAAAGACAGAATGAATGTTAAATCAAACTTGATAAAATGTTAACAATTGGTGAATCTGGGTAAAAAATAGATAGGAATTATTTCTTTTATTCTTAAAACTTTTCTGTAAGTCTGAAATTATTTTTATTTTTTTAATGTTTATTTATTTTTGAGAGAGAGAGAGAGAGAGAGAGGCCAGGGGGAAGGGCAGAGAGAGAGGGAGGCACAGAATCTAAAGCAGGCTCCAGGCTGTCAGCACAGAGCCCAACATAGGTCTTGAACCCATGAACTGTGAGATCATGACCCGAGCTGATGCCCCAGAAATACACATTTTCTTAAGCTGATAAGATGTGGCCACTAAAAATATAAAACAAGATAGGAAAGGAAGAAATAAAACTATTATTTTTCACAGACAACATCATTATAGCATGTAGAAAACCCAAAGAACCCCCAGGGAAGTTATTAAATTAATAAGTGAACTTAGCATAATCAATGGAGACAAAATCATAATATAAAAACCAATTCCATTTTTATATTATCAGCATCTATTAGAACATAAACATTTTAAGAAATGATACAGGGGCGCCTGGGTGGCTTAGTCGGTAGAGCGTCCGGCATTGGCTCAGGTCATGATCTCACGGTTCGTGGGTTCGAGCCCCACGTCAGGCTCTGTGCTGACAGCTCAGAGCCTGGAGCCTGCTTCGGATTCGGTGTCTCCCTCTCTCTCTGACCCTCCCCTGCTCATGCTGTCTCTCTCTGTCTCTCAAAAATAAATAAAAGACATATAAAAAAAAAGAAATGATACAATTTACATTCACATAAAAGATCAAATAGGTAGAACTAAACTAAGAAAGATACAGATCTCTACAACAAAAAGCCACGTATTTTAGTTTTAGTTATTTATGTGTACACACACACACACACACACACAAAGAAATTTAAGAAAATCTTCAAAAACTGGAAGGATTAGAAAACTAAATAGTGCAAAGGTGTCAATTCCTTACAAATAGATTTATGGATGCAATGCAATTTCAGTGAAAATCCCAGCGGGCGCTAAAATGTATTTGGAAATGCACGAAGTCAAGAACAGCCAAGACAATTTTGAATAAGAACAAAGTGGGAGGACTTCCTGTACTTTATACCAAGACTGTGATGATAGAAGGTGCAGGAATGAAGACAGTGGGGTCCCGGTGCAATGACAGACAGACAGACCGAGGGAGCAGACTAGAAAGTCCGGATATGGACACTTGATTTAAGACAGAGGTGGCAAAGCAGAGCATAGATACAAGGTAGTATTTTCAATAAACGGCCCCAGGTCAATTGGTACCATGTGGAAGGAAATGGAACTTGGCGCCTCCCTCACATCACACGCAAAGCAAGCAATTCCAGACGGACTGCGGGTCCGAACGCGAAAGGGAAAACAATAAAACTTCAAGAAGACAATGTAAGGAAATTTCTTGGCGGCCTTGGGGGAGGAGAGCGGTGCTTAGACATGACAAGAAAGCACGGTGCATAAAAGAAGAAGTTTCGAAATCGTGAGCCACACTGAAATTAAGAAGTGCTCATCCAAAGCCATCATTCGGAGCACCATCATTTCTCTCTCTCTGAAATTGGGATAATAATCGGACTCGCTCAGCAGCAGCTGCTGTGAGCCTTCCACGATTTAACAGACAGAGAGGCACAGGATGTAATTGTTCTAAAGAGGCCATGGAACCGTCCAGGCTTCACAGAACGCGCACGTCAGGAAAGGGACGAGGGAAGGCCCCGGGTGGGCAGGCCCCGGGGCCGGTCGGGAACGGGGAGCACACCGGGCTGGTGAGGGAGGGAAAGGGTGTGTGTGTGTCATGGGCGAGAAGGAGGCTGAAGACAGAGGCGAATGATGGAGGAAGGGGGTAGGAGAGACACCCCCCACCCCCTCCCCCAAACAGGAGGGAAGGATGCCCTTAGATTCAGGTTTGCGCAGCTTGTAGAGTGAAAAGAGATGCCTTCGTTTCTTATTTCTCTATGAAATAAGAGTCAAGGTCATCGCCCAAGAGGCTCGGTCTGAGGCGGGAGAAGAATCCTGCCAGCACCACGAGGAGTGACAACGCGCCGGGACAGTCTGCACAGAAGTCCCCGGAGCCTGGCGCCGTCAGAAATCGCCACGAGCGAGCGATGCTCCCGGCGGAGGCTCCTCAGTTATGCGACACGTTTTGCTTTTGTGCGAATCGCACAGCTGAAAGAAACCCGGGTACAATCCTGATTATTTAAACGCCATGAACTTTCATCACCGGGCTACGCCTGGCTTGTACCAGGTGGCCAGCAAACCGGTAACAAGAGTCACAGGGAAATCTAAGCAAATGGCCATTCAGAGGGGATCCGGAAACCTGGCCACCAACCTGTATGCCACCTCGTCCAGAGAGTCCCCAGAGCCGTCACAGAGAGGGGCCACCGCCGTCAGCTTAGACCAGACCCGGCAGAGGGCCTGGGAGTGTGGGAGGGGCGGCCAGCTCACCGGCGGAAGATGCTCTCACTGACGGCGCCCTTCTCCAGGCGAGCGAGCGGAGGCAGGCTACCCGGCCTGGACTGTCCAGAAGGTCATTACCCTCACGCTGTCTCAGTCCGGGCCGTGGTCTTCAAATCCACCTGAAGGGGAAGAGGGGACAAGACCACACTCATCAGGTCACACCTGAGCAAAAGCACGCCCGTGCAGCAAACCTTCGACCTGTGTGGGCCTGTCCCATGGGAGCCATGGGAACGTGACCAACTCCTGTAAAACGAAGTGGGTTCGGTTTATAATCCAAAAGCAGGGTGACAAGACCAGAGTCATAAAGAAAAGCTAAGTGCCTTTCTTTCAGTGCCTTCGAACTGACAGGTGAGTCACCTCTAATCAACGTGATGGGCACCCCTCCTCCACCGGGGAACTCAGAGCCCTGGGACAAATGTCCCTGGAGTGCTGTGCAAACCAGCATCAAATGGTCGAAAGGAAATCAGATGAGTGTGGCCTCGTAAGCAGGAATGGGATTAAGTCCGCCCCGTCGTTTGTCTTGTCCTAAACGTACTGTCACACAGCCTCACGCGCTCCGTGACACTGGTTCCCATCAAACCACATGGCCACGCCCAACCAGCGCCCTCCACCTGGATAGCTAACGGTTCCTCCAACCCACTCTGGCCAGAAGTGCCTGCTGCCACAGTGACTCTTCCCTGCATCCCCGGCTGGCAGCAGCGCCCCCTCCCCGCCCCCCGAGAACCATGGCCAAGCTCACAGGCACTGGAGCCAGACGTCCCTGAAAGGAAATGAGTCCCCCAACCACAGCTCACTGGCTGTGTGCCCATGTCAGGTGACTTAACCTGTCCACACTTTCGAGCTCTGACGTTAGAGAGGGTGTGAAATACCCCCTCAGGAAACTGAAGGAGGGGAGGCTGGCCGTGTTGAGCCTTGCAGGGTCTGGCCCCGCAGAGTCTGGCCAACCTCGATGGTGGCCACCACCCTTTACCCACCCACGCGCCAGGGGCACAAATGCTGCCCAACAGCCCCCTGCCCGGAAATGGCTGAATGGGAAGCACTACTCGTGCAAAAACAGAGGGTCCCC